>QLSS01000260.1:138902-172291 GCA_024372645.1 Trichomalopsis sarcophagae
CTCTCTCTCTCTCTCTCTCTCTCTCTCTCTCTCTCTCTCTCTCTCTCTCTCTCTCTCTCTCTCTCTCTCTCTATCTCTGGTGAGTAGTGCGGACGCACTTTCGTAGTCGCTCTGCAAACCTTTTGATTTTACAAATCTTTGCACTCTGGTGCGAGTTCATTTCAGGCGGTGTAGGACTGCTATGGCTTTTTCTGGTGATAATATTTAAACACTGCCATTCCGTTGTTGAGTCTTGGTTCTGCATTTTGCCTGACGATAAGTTTTTGAGGTTATCCCGCTTCTCCATCGCCACTCAGCCTATTTGCTTGTTGCCGAACTTCGCCTGCTCCTGACTGTCAACGTTACCGTCCGTAACATCAGTGAGGACCGGCTCAGTAGCCCACTCTGCTCTACACCAGCCTGGCATATCAAGACTGTCTCCTGACTCTTCTTTGGCTGTGTGAGCTAGGTTTGTGTGTGCGGTTAGAAGTGTTGTGACTGAAGAGAGATAGAGAGCTCTATCGAGAGCCCTGTTACAGGCATCCTAGCCACTTGATGCTCCTTGTCTCATACGTGTTTCGCTCTCGATCAAGTGAATTTGGCCTTTTTTGTTGGTCATTTATTTTTTCGTTTACACGTGGTGCATTTCTAGCGTTGATTACGTAACTTGTTTGATTCGAATTCAAATTTTTGGCGCGATTTTTGAAATGCGCTCGTAAACTCACTGAATTTTGCCCGAGTTGGCGAATGTTCCTAGTAACATTCTTTTTGTTTGGCGCGAAATTTCAATGCGTTTTTGGCACGAAAATCTGTTGCACTTTGTTATTGTTATAGTTTTTTCCATAGTTTTAAGTTTTGCGTTTTATTTTTAAGTTTGCGATTTATTTATTTATTTTTTTTTTAGTTTGTGCTTTATTTTTATTTATATTTTCGTGCGTATTAATGCCAGTGTGCAGGAAGTAAGGCCGTAACGCAGTTACTAGAGTAGTTTCGTGCCCTCAATGCGGGCTTGTTTTCCACGAAAGCTATTTAGCACGCTTCGTCAACAGCAAGTATTGTAACGGCTGTTGCATTAAAAGTCATAAGGCACTAACTGCGCCACCTGACGTTCCCTTGCTTCTTAGTAGCAGTGAGCGTGAATCAATTTTTGACGCTGGACGAGATATTGGCTCTTCATCGCTTCTCGACATCAGCGATCTCAGCATTGCGAGCCTCAGTTCGGAGTTAACCCCTACTGCTAATCCTTCGTCGTCGAACGACAAACGGCTGCTCGACACTAGTTCGCGTCCTCTTTTCCGCACTCCGACAATGTCGAAGCCTTCTAATTGGAATGCGATGTCTATTGATGATAAGCTTGGCGAGCTATTTAATGTAATTACAACTGGCAATACCGCTCTTAGTACCAAAATTAATGCGCTCGCAGAAAAGGTCGACAACCAGGAAAGCCGAGTTACTTCGCTCGAGAACGAAAATGCTAAATTAGTAAGAAAGGTTGCGAGTCTCAAAGAACGCGTCGATAAGGGCTGTAAATATGCCGAGATTAAGGTCACTGGAATTCCGCCACCTGTCAAGCATCTCTGCACGACGTTACTAGTGCTATTTTTACAAAGCTTAATATTGTAAACTATCTTACCGATGTGCACAGCGTTCGTAAAATTGTCAGTCGCCCTCAGTCTAATACTGCCGAGGCCTCTCCACATTCGTCTCAGCGCGGGCATCGCCCAATTGTGTTTTGTAAACGCTTTAAAAGTATTTGCGTACGTGACGATGTATTGCGAGTATTTGACCAACTCAAGTTTAGCGATATCTATCCTGGAGGTAGTAGCACTTTTATCGAGATGTACGATATGTTGTCCCCGTTTCTTCATAATTTACGCTTAGTTGTGAAAACGCGTGCAAATGCTTTAGGTTGCGACGCAGTGCCTCCCAACACAGGTACGCAACACCTAACGCCTCGCATGCGATAGGATTTTTCTTGTTTCGTGGAATTTGACGCGATCGTCACGTTTGGGAGAACGCTAGGGAGAGGGGAAAAGAATCACACAATGGTTATCACTTTATTGCTCTTATATTTCGCCCAGCCCTTCCCTAAAACGCGGTGGCAATGATGCCTCCCGCGCACAATGTAGCCACGCAGGGCTTATGTTGGCGCACTCACGCACGAGCCGCACTCGTGCAGCAGACGGCAGGCCTCAGGCCCAGGTCCAGTCCGTTGACGGTTGGCTCTCTCTCTCTCTCTCTCTCTCTCTCTCTCTCTCTCTTGCGTCACACGTACGCGCTCGACTCGGTTCGCATCGGTCGCCGCGCGGCCAATGTGATCTCCCTCTCTCTCTCTCTCTCACTCTTTATCGCGTACGCTGGCTAGACGCCTCGCGCAGAAGACGTCTAGGTGTGCGCCAGCACCGCACACCACTCTCCCGTCTCACTCACTCTCCTCTCTCTCTCTCTCTCACTCTCGCGCACGCTGGCTCGATGCCTCGCGTGGATGACGTCGAGGTGTGCGCCCGCACCGCACACCACTCTCCCGTCTCACTCACTCTCTCTCTTACACACTCACGGCTTTCTCTCTCTCTCTCTCTCTCTCTCTCTCTCTCTCTCTCTCTCTCTCTCGCTTACTCGCTCTCTTCTCTCGGCTTCCGGTGGACGTCCGTCGGTGCTCCCGTCGTCGCCTCCGGGACTGCTCCCGGACCTGATAGCAGCTGGCGGCTTCGGCTCTCCCACGCCGATGTTGCTGGCTGCTCTGGTCTTCCGGATGATGGTGGCGGACTGGCCGGCCTCCTCCCTCTCGTCAGGATGGTCGCTGGCTCGTCCGGGCGTTGGCACTTCCTAGTGCCAACGCGCTGCACCTGAAACACACGCGCACTCTCGAACACTCTTGGGAGACTCTCCCAATCTCCTCTAGTCGTCGACCTCGGGTCGACAAGCAGAGGAGAACGCACGAAACTCTCACAAACGTCGACGTGCTCCGTCGACAGTCGTGTGAGAACTCTCGGATTTCTCCGCTCGTTCTCGCGCTCACTCTCCTCTCGTGCTCGTCGGGCCCGCGCTTCTTGCTGGCTCCCTATTGGCTGCCAGTCCGCGCAGATAGCGAGCCGCGCATCGGCGCCCGCTGATTGGCTCTCGACATGCGGAGGACCTATCAGCGCGCGCGCCGACGAGGCTCGCTCTCGCGCCAACGATGCTCACTCTCGCGCCGACGATCACGGTTAGCTAGCCCGTTCCCCGAACTTGAGGACAGGCTGGCGCCGATAACAACACGTCGACTCGCTTGTTTCTTCCGCGCACTCAGGGATTGGCCGCATCGAACGAGATTCCTCGTCTCGACGCGGCTGCGACGTTTGCAACGTCGCAAGGTTACAAATATGTTTTTGTACGCGATGATAAAATTTTAGTTAGGAAAACAGATGGGTCTGAAATTGTTACGATCGTTACGACTAGTGATCTGGAGCGTATGGTTTGGCAGTTCCTGCACCTGTTCGGAACTGTAGCAAAATTAGTCTTGCCCACCTCAACCCTAGTTCTATCAAAGACCACTTCAATGAAATAGAAATTCTTTTATCTGACAATAGTGTCGATATCTTGATTATTACTGAAACCTGTCTTACTCCACCTGTGCAGTCCTCACTTTTTTCTATCCCTGGCTACAATTTTATTCGCAATGATCGATGTCTTGTCTCCCAGAGAACTCTTAACCCTGCCAATGTGGAAGGAGTTACTTATATTCACGGCGGTGGTATCGGGTTTTATATTCGTGAGGATTTGCGCTTCTCTCTATTGGAAGCTTCTAACATCAATAATATTAATGAGATTGAATATATGCTTGTTACCATTGATTGCGGTTCAAAAATTTAGCTTGGCGGTGTTTACCGTAGACCAAACGGGCATACTCTTTCCACCTTCTTCAACGCTCTGCAAAATCATTCACACCGGTTCAGGAATGTTGTCGTTGCGGGTGATCTTAATTCCGCCTTGCTCTCTGTTAATTATTACGGCAATCATCTCCGTAATTTGATTAATGAAAATAATTTTCACCTTGTACCGTTTGGCGCTACTCATCACACAGATAATTCCGACACGTGGATCGATGTCATTCTATCGGATTGTGGCGACAAGGTCGTGCACTATGAGAAATCCACTGCACCTTTCATCAATGGCCGCGACTACCTTATGATTGATTTCACGTTGGATCTCCCGGTAAAACACGAGCTGCAGATCATATCACGTGATTTTCTTCGATCCTTTAGCCAGCGTCGACGACAAGCTGGCCGGTTTTCAGCAAGCTGCGCTTAAGGCTTTGGATTCTCATGCACATTTTACCGTACGTAAGCCAAATCGCAACCCTACTCCGTGGTTCACACTAGACCTTAAGAATCGTTGTAAAGCTCGCGATCGGCTGTACAGCGCCGCTAATTATCTGGAAATCGGACAACTATTACCCGTTACAAAATTGCTCGCACGGAGGTGAAAAGTGCAATTCGAAGTGCACGCGAGAAGTACTTATTACACGGCTGCTCTGATAGAGAGAAATGTTGGGGCTTTCTGCGTCGAAATGGTTTAGTCCCGGCCAAAAGCAAATCACCTCTCCATTTCTTTGATAACGATACCCTCATCAAGTATTATTCCTCTGTCACTTGCGCCCATCCAGCTTGCTCGTTGACGTTGACACGCTTGTTTATTCCTCGCACTCAGGACTTGGCCACATCGAACGAGATTCCTCGTATCGACGCGGATGCGACGTTTGCAACGTCGCACTCGTCTTGTGTTTATTGAACAATGAGGCCAGATACGAAGGCTCAACGATCTGGGTTATTCTGTATAATAGAATAGCCTCAAATTAGAGCCTTCTGGAATCGGTGCAAAGCCATTGTAGACGCCTCCGGTAAAGACTGATGTGTTCATTCCTCCTAAGCCCGAAGATGAGTCTCACACACCAATTGCTCAGTCTCTGTATCCGTATTCTTTGTTCGTTAGGCGCGTCCAGGATAGTCACAGCACAGAAGTCGATGTGTGGTTGTATAAGTGTCTCAACTAGCCTTCTGCGGAAAGTCTCAGTGGTGCAGCCCCTGATAAACCGCAGGCTATAAAAGTCGCAGACCGGAGCTCTTCGCCCAGCCAGAAACCAGCCGCGCCTCTTCTGCCAGTCGAGCCACGCCGTCCAGGAAATTATCTTTGTTGGTGTGTTGATAGATCTGGAAGTCATTCGCGTAAAAAAGATGTTTAATTGTGTTGCCGTCGAGTATATTTTGCAGGTTGTTGACATAGAGACTAAATAGCAAGGGTCCCAGGACAGAACCCTGTGGAACTCCCAGATTGGTTTCAAGCCACTCTGGAGTTCCGTTTTTATTCGAAATTACCATCTCAGATCGTCCCTGTAAATATGTTTTAATCCACAGAAGAGCCGCCCTAGAGAACCCCAGCTGCCTCAGCTTAGATAGTAATTTGATATTGAAGGTGAGATGGTGCCAAAGGCCTTGCTGAAGTCAAACAGCAGCATAAGCGTCACCTTCTTTTCGTCAATTGCCATGCGTACCTCGTCAGTCAATTTTAATAATGCTGTTTGTGTGCTGTGGTGTTTTCGGAAACCAGCCTAGAAGGGGTCAATTATATTATTTTTATTAAGATACTCTGTGATCTGGGTGTGAGCGATCTGCGACGCTGTGCCTCTCAACACAGGTGCGCAACACCTAGTGCCTCGCATGCGCTAGGATTTTTCTTGTTTCGTGGGATTTGGCGCGATCGTCACGTTTGGGGGAACGCTAGGGACAGGGGAAAATAATCACACATTGGTTAACAGTTTATTGCACTTTAATTTCGCCCAGCCCTTCCCTACAACGCGGTGTCTAAAAAGCCGCCCACGCACAATGTAGCCACGCAGGGCTGCCTGGCAACGCAACGCATAGTGCCCGTCCTTAGGCTTTCGCCTCTGAATGGAGCACTGCAACACGGCTGGAGAACCGGCGGTCGTCTAGAGGCTCTCGCCTCTGCCGTCGCACCGTCTGTCTCGTCCTCCGCAGCACACTCGAACACTCTCACTCTGTCTCTGTCTCTGTCTCTGTCTCTCTCTCTCTCTCTCTCTCTCTCTCTCTCTCTCTCTCTCTCTCTCTCAAAACCTGTAGTGTCCCGGAGAGGTTAGGAGCGCAGCGGAGTGATTTGGCGAGTTTCTGGCGGACTTTTCATCTTGGCCGTTGGCATCCCTGCTCCTTCGTGATGACGTCAAGACTGGCGCAAAATTTGAGCAACCGCAATGGCACCAGCGGTTTGCTCCGTTTGTGATGACGATTCTACGCCGCCAACGAGTACGTGCCCGACCTGCCGTCTTCCATGCCACACTCGCTGTTCAAGCAGAAAGATGAACGCAGTGTGCAAAAAGTGTCGGAAAGCAGGGACGCCAGTGACACCACCGCCTGAGACGCTCCAGCCAGAGACATCCTCTCCTGCCGTGGCGACGCCTGCAACCAAGTCAGCCAAGCAGAGTGTCAAAACAACACAGAGGAAGCCATCCCCACCTCCTGGAAAACATCAGTTGACGTTCGCTCCGGGACAGTGCTTCGAGCTAAGACGGCGACGCTACGCGTCTCGCCCCACCAGCAGACGCAGCGCGCGGCGCCGACGCCGTGTGCAAAAACACGGTCAGGCGATCGCGGCGACAGCACCGTCACGATCGCCTCCCCTCTTCGCTCTAGCACGAAGCAGCAACAGTGCGAGAGTAGCCTGCCGAGTCGCAATACCTCTGCCGGGCGGGTCACAGACTCCCAGGCGCCCGCTCTGCTCACATCAGCGTCGATTGAGGATTCATCTGCACTGGACCCTGCAATCTTGCAGAAGAACAGAGCGAAGGATGCGCCACTGGGAGACACCAGCCTGCTAGGTGTCTCAAACGTTTTAATTCCTGTGAGTAGGATAGAGCTTTTCTTTCAGCGATTTGACATGCTCCAGGATCAGCTTGACGGCCAAAGGGCTCTCGTGAGCAGGGGTTCGGTGCCACATGGCGTCTCCTGTGCACTAGCAGAAGGGGACGCAGTAGTCGGTACGGAGGAATTGAATACCCGTATCTCTGCTCTTGAGACCCAACTAGCTGATAACATCAGTGCGTCTAATAGACTGCTTAACTCCAACAAGCTGCTCCTGGACGAAAACATTATTCTTAGAGACGAGTTGCAACAGACAAAGCAACTATTTGAAAGGCTCCATCGTGCTAGCCAGGACCTTGACAGGGACGATCGGGGCAAATACAGCGACGCATCGAGGTGTGCCGCCATCAATCGTCGTCAGGCTCGCGAGCCCGGGCCTGGTCAGGGAAATCATTCGAGCTAAAAGCACGCTAGCTAACAACTACCTGACCACAAACGACATCAAGCCCGGGGCTCTGGACCCGGAGACTGCTGCCTGCTTGATCGGACATAAAATATATTTAAATGAAATGCTGTCCCAAGAGAAGTTTACCTTGTTTAAAAGTTTGAGGCCCATTGCACAGGGACTGGGCTTCAAATATGTCTGGCATGCAGGTGGCAGGTTCTTGGCTAGGCGTATGGGGGACGTGCGCGCGCACGTGTTTGCATCGGCTGCCGATTTGCAGGCTATTCTCACGGCGTGTCAGGCCGGCTCGAAACGACCTCGACGACCGAGTACACGCATGACTGTCACTGAAAAGGACGAAAACTCTAACGCTACTTCAAGTAACAGACCTCAGTCGGACCTGACAAGCAAATCGGTTGCAACTTTGCCAGCATCGATGCCATCATTGACGACTGTATCATCTGCATCAATTTCAGTACAGTCGTCATCATCGTCATCATCATCCGCGCCCTCTATATGACTCGCGAGACCCCCTGACAGTGCGCCGGGTACTGGGAGTGGCTTGAGGGCGGGCTTTCTCAATGTGAACTAGCTCAAGGCTCGCATTTACAGCCGTTATTTACAGCCCCCCGAAAATTCCGATGCAAAAGGACTCAGATCTCTTTGATGTATTGCGGGACTTATGCGGCGAATATAGTTATAAGATCATAATGGGTGATCTGAACTCGGATTTACTATCTGACTCAAACGACGCTGCTACTATCAAGCGTCTGTCCGAAGAGTTATCTCTTCAGATCATCCGGCATGGTCCCACACACCATACCTCATCGTCTCAGACATGGATTGGCCTTATCATGACCGACGAAAACGACACGATCTTGGATTCTAAGAATGAGTGGCTGCCTAGTTTCGGCAAGCCTTGCGTCATACATGTCTCGCTAGACATCTACGCTCCCACTCCTACGGGTGACATTTTCTCGTACCGCGATTACAAGTGCATAGACACAACTAGTCTTGTCGACCTCCTGTCTTGTTGTGACTAGACAGCCATGAATTCCATCGAAACGAATCTGGAGGGCGCTTTATGCGTTCTTAATAATAATATTAAATTAGCAATCGAGGAATTGGTGCCCTTGAAAACGGTTTGCCCACGTAAGAAATATGCTCCTTGGTCTGGACCAGAGCTGAGGCTCCTCATGGATAAACGCAATGCTACACTCAGGCGCTCTGAGCGCACAAGGAGAGCGGAGCTTTTCGATGAGGCCCTTCGACTCACAAACGAGGTCCACATGCGTTCTGCTCAAGAGCGTGAGTCCTTCCTTCGCCAACAACTATCAAACACCCTTGATGAAAATAGAAATATCTGGAAGGTAATGCGTCATCTCGGCCGCCTGCCTGGGCGTAAGGAGGAGTAGTTTTTTGTTCTACGCCAGGGGAGCTGAACGAGCACTTCGCGGGAGTATCGGTATCACCCCTCGAAAATATAGACAATGCGACGGACACTATTGTGCTTGCAGGCGAGGAGCGCTTTACTTTTAGCCCTGTTGGTATTGGTGACGTCAAGGCCCTCCCAATCATTGGCTAATTTATTCTTAATCTTTATAACTGCTCCTTCGCTCAGGGGATCTTTCCGAGTATCTGGAATCAGGCTCAGTTGATCGCGCTAAGAAAGACCAGTGCTCCTTCCAATGTTAAGGACTTTCGTCCAATTGCATTGCTCTGCTTCCTCTCAAAAGTACTCGAGAAGATCGCGCACACCCAGATCACGGAGTATCTTAATAAAAATAATATAATCGACCCCTTCCAGGCCGGTTTCCGAAAACACCACAGCACACAAACAGCGTTAATAAAATTGACTGACAACGTACGTATGGCAATTGACAAAAAGAAGGTGACGCTTATGCTGCTGTTTGACTTCAGCAAAGCCTTTGACACCATCTCACCTTCCAAATTACTATCTAAGCTGAGGCAGCTGGGGTTCTCTAGGGCGGCTCTCCTGTGGAATAAATCATATTTACAGGGACGATCTCAGATGGTAATTTCGAATAAAAGCGGAGCTTCAGAATGGCTTGAAACCAATCTGGGTGTTCCACAGGGTTCTGTCCTGGGACCCTTGGTGTTCAGCCTCTATGTCAACGACCTGCAAAACATACTCGACGGCAACACAATTAAACATCTTTTTTACGCGGATGACCTCCAGATCTATCAACACACCAACAAAGAGAATTTCCTGGATGGTGTAGCTCGACTGGCAGAAGCGGCGCGACTGGTTTCTGGCTGTCCATGAAGAACGTTAATGATATTAAATCATGGAACTTGCCTGGGGTTCCGCTGCCGGACGGAGTGATCGTCCCATTCAGTGAGACGGTCGTGAGTCTCGCTGTTGTACTGGATAGCAAACTGACTTGGAGACCGCAGGTGGATGCTATCACGAAAAAAGTAAATAAAGCCCTATATAGCCTGCGGTTTATCAGGGGCTGCACCACTGAGACTCTCCGAAGAAGGCTAGTTGAGACACTTATACAACCACACATCGACTACTGTGCTGTGACTATCCTAGACGCGTCTAACGAACAACGAATAATAATATTAAATTAGCACGGATACAGAGACTGAGCAATTTGTGTGTGAGATTCATCTTCGTGGTTAGAAGGGATGAACACATCAGTCCCTACCGGAGGCGTCTAGAATGGCTTTCACCGATTCCAGAAGACTCTATTTTGAGGCCATTCTATTATACAGAATAACCCGGATCGGTGAGCCATCGTATCTGGCCTCATTGTTCAATAAACACAGGCCGAGACCCTCCGGTAGGGGAGTTCCGCCGGAGCTGAGCATCCCTACCGTGAGTACTGAAACCGGGGCTAGGGCCTTCCAGGTCCATGGTGCTCGGTTCTGGAACTCTCTCCCTTCTGCTCTGCGAAACCAGCCATCACTCGCCACCTTCAAGGGGGCATTACGGCGGCACCTGCTGGACACTGAATCGTGACAACTCTGAGCCCTCTGGCGCTGCATTTTTTCATTAATCTAGTTTTAATCTAGTCAGACTCGGCCCGTGGCTGTAAAAATTCTTCCAGTATTACGTAATTCTTCTTTTTTCTTTTTTTTTGACTTCAAACGTGCAATACAGATAGGTCTTTGACCAAACCTTAAGTGTACAACGTAGTACTGGAGGAGTTTAATGTGATAATTAAATATGAAAAAATGTGATCTTATGTGATTTTATATGACAATAATTTTTATTTATTTTTTAGACTGTATGCGACACAGTCTTTATGATCTTTATTATATTTTTTTTTTTTGCTTTAGCAAATAAAGACCTATCTATCTATCTATCTATCTATCTATCTATCTATCTTCTTGATGCGCGTGCGGGCTATGCCTGTCGCTTGTGGCAAGCCCACCCTGCTGCTGCCGTGCAGCTAAGGTTTTCTCGCTCGCGCTCTCTCGCACACACGCGCGTCTCCTCCCACTGCTCTCTCTCTCTCTCTCTCGCTCTCTCTATCGCGTGCGCTGGCTAGACGCCTCGCGCAGAAGACGTCTAGGTGTCCGCCCGCACCGCACACCACTCTCTCGTCTCACTCACTCTTCTCTCTCTCTCTCTCTCTCTCTCTCTCTCTCACACACACACACTCTCGCGCACGCTGGCTCGACGCCTCACGTGGATGACGTCGAGGTGTGCGCCCGCATCGCACACCACTCTCTCGTCTCGCTCGCTCTCTGTCACACACTCACGGCTTTCTTTCTCTCTCTCTCTCTCTCTCTCTCTCTCTCTCTCTCTCTCTCTCTCTCTCTCTCTCAGAAAAAGTATATTCTGATTGTTTTACTAAAACCCATTGGGTTTTCAAATTGGTCTATTTAACGTTTGTTTACGTTTTGCTCTACTTCCGTGTTTTTGCTACTGTTAGCAAGTTCAGTAGGTCATTCGCCGCAACGCGAGTAGCTGCTGAAATTTGATCCGATGCCTTGTATAATCGCGACACATGTATTACGCTTGTTCTGTTTCTTTTATCCATGTCATGTCTTACGCTTGTTTTCTTATCTTTATCTATGTCACCCGAGCTATGCTTGATATTTCTTGTAACTTTATTTTTACTCAAATTCTGTTTATTACGATTTTATTTTGTTCAATGCGGTTATATTCACGCTACGATATTGCTTCGGTTTACGCGGGAATTTTTTTCAATATTCTTGTATTTAAGATGTAAAAATTGCACTATTAGTAGACTTTGTTATTATTATTTTTATATCGAGTGGTTTTACTCCTATTTTTATTAATTTTGTATCGGAACCAATTGTTACGTCCTGACTACTCTTTATAAAATAGTCATGAAGGTAATGATAAAGGTAGATACCATTCCGTTCTTGTCCGACATGTTGAAATTCCACATTTCCTAATACTTCCATGTTTCATCACGTGTTCTTGGGATGAAGGTTTACTCTGTTTCTGTCGTTTGGGAGGACGTTTGAAAGATAACTTGTCAACATAATATTCACAAACATCTTGAACAATATCTTTGGAACCTTTTTTTTTCGTCTGGATGTAACTTATTGTAAATCACTGTAGCGTTTGCTAAGGATGCTTGGATGAGTCGTAATACAAGGCACCATGTCCATTTCTTACTTCGAATTGTAGGCATCAAAGCATTACAGTGTTGATCATGTAGATCGACGCCACTTATGTGTTGATTATAGAAAAACAATGAGGAAAAAGAATAGATTTTTTCGATGATTCCTGCCATCTCTGCATTTCAACTTTTGGTTCATTCCCATATTTCGAAGAGAGAATCGATACTGGCTTTGAGTCCATAACTGTAATATAATTCAATTTTGAATTCACTTCATGCATTGAAATAGTGTATCCTCTTTCAGCTTTTTTTGGCATTTCGACTTTCACTTTCACACGATTATGCCGAACAGTTCCTGTCGCCGATAAACCATTTTTTTTTCAAATGTATCATAAGATCTGGGTTCGTGAAAAAGTTGTCAAAATAAATATGATACTTTTTCAGTTCTTCTCTCTGTTTTTTCTAATAAAGTCGAAAGTAACTTTATCACCACTCTAGACCCTAAACCAACGGCAACTAAAGGATTTCGTTCATCGATTCCTGATTTACCAGCGTAAATATCAAGATCATATATATACCCATCAGAAGAACAGAGTGCCCATTCTTTTATTCCAAATCTGATGGGTTTATTCTTTATAAATTGCTTGATACCAAACCTACCAAAGTATTTTACCATTCTCTCATCTATTGATAAATTATAGTCAAAGAAACCAAATTGCATACAATTCTCACGAAACATATCATACAGAGTTCTAACCTTCCAGACATTATCATTTTGATCAGTGTCTTGAAGTTTATAGAATCGTATGTTCTTTTTTATGGCAACGAAATTATTTCTAGACATAAGTTCCGCAATTACTGGACCCTGAAGGATTCGCTTTTTTGACCAGTAATCACGAATACTGCTTCTAGAATTGAAGATAGTAATCATTATGATTGTAATGAATTTTTCTAGATCATCCATACATAAATCAAAATGATTTTCAGAAGTGGCTTCAATGATATGGTTTTTCATTGATTTCGTAACGAAAACCTCAAACAACTCCAAAGCATTTTTTGATTGCAATGATGAAATAGGTGAAATATTGAAGTTGCTCTCGACATGAGGAGAAATATCATTCAAAGCATCATTTTTCCAACTGTACTTATGATTCGGTTCCAACAATTTTTGAGTACATGTGTATGTACTTTTAACATGTTCGTAAGAACCTGATGGTAATTCATTTGATAATGTATCTTCATTTGGATCACCGTCCGAATCTCCATCTGAACTGTCATATTCATTGGGAATGAATGCTACATCAATATGTTGACCTTCATCACTTTTAGAATCTTCAACTAAATCTGGTAGATCTCCGTCTCGGCATTATCAGTGACGTTACCAATGTAGAACAAAATAAAATCTAAAAGTTTTCCGAAATTATTATTTCAAAGAATAGATCCAATGTATGAATGTTTTCAACCGTTAGCCAGCCACTCAAACGTGATCTCTAACACGGAAGGATTTGCGAAATGAAATAAACTTATCCAATTACAGTATAAGATCTCAAAATTTTTCAGTAAAAAATACTGATATGATTCCACATACCATACAAGAGAATGAAAACACTTATTTGTCAATAGTTTATTCCTACATTACACTAACAAATTGAACTCTGACAAAAAAGTGTTATATAGGTTTTCGTCTCGATTTTACCTCCAGAATCGATTGCCTCATTCAGATTTTGAAAATTATGAATTTTTTTGTAATTTGTTTAAATAATTTGTTATAAACAATTGCAAATGACATAAGAGAAAATACGTATATTTTATTTTTCACTTATGCAAAGGATAGCACAGTTTGTTTGTCGCTATCTCAACCAGTCTTAGCATGGGTTTTAATGGGTTAATATAAGTTCAGATGTAGAAGTAGATTGGCAGAATCTTATGTTTGTATGTTTGCACTCGCGTACGTACACTACTTTACAAACTTTTACATCTAAAAAACAAATAAAACATAAAAATCCGTATTAGCGCAATTATATGATTTGTTGATGTACGTTTATCATATTGTTACGTGTGAGGGTCGATAGTTTTGTTCTCCGTGAAGTGTTAAACTCACGGTTGCTGCAAAAATACCGGGGTAATGAATGAACACGAGAGATTATCGGTAAATGTGTCTATTTATTAATCGTTATTCACAATGGACTGATTGTATAAAAGAGAGAAACACGTGATTAAGCGACCTCGGAGAATGTGCGTTCTCAGTATACGATCCTATCTGTCGTATTTGCGAGCGCCCGCATGCACCCCCTTTTATAGACTCTCCAGGTGGTGTGATTCCTACCCGCGCGATCGTCCGAAATCGTGGAAGGGAGGTTGTGCTAATACGAAAGAAATGGGCTTTGGGTTGAGCCTGAGTTGTTGTTATGCGCGTATTTGGTGACTTGTGCATCGATTGCATTATAACCGACAACGCTATATACGTGTGAGTATCCACACGAGACAATATATACTTTAAAAAAAATAGCTTTTTCTTATAATATTTTTTCATGAATTAAGGAATTTCTTAAAAAAAAATTAATTTAATACATAAATATAATTTAGTATCTCTTAATGCCTCTTATTATATAAATAATATAGCGAATACATTTTTTAAAGTAAACAGTTATGATTAATAGTTAAAATTAAGATTATTTGTTGTTTTCAGATCCTGAAACAGAATGTTGCAATCCACTTTTTACGTCTTTGCATACTCTTCTTATGGCTATTTATCGTCGTGATTGTCAAAAAAAATTCTGTGACGATGACCACTGGTTGGCAAAGTTAAGTATTTTATCTTATTTAATCTTCATCTTTAAATTTATCATAGTGCAATAGAAAATCTATATTTTTAAAATTTGCAAACTGTATAAATTATGATATCCTAATCGAACTCCAATTTTGGGAGGCTTCTTCTGTGAACAATATAAAAACTCCAAACTTTTTCATCCCAATTCAACGTTTTCTGACTTTTTTTTAAATTAATGTTAAAGATATACGTTGGCAAAACTACTTCAAATAAGGTTGATATTTATTTTTAAAACTCCTTAAAAGTAAAAACGAGAGGGTCCTATTTTGAACTTGATTCGGGACGTATGAGCAGAATGCAGCTACATTTCAATTAATATTGTTGAATTTGGTGGTTTGCAGTCAAAAGCGGATTTCATGTAAGTACAATTGAGTCTACTTGCATAGAGTTTCTAAATAAGTCAATGACGTATTTGTTATAAGTGCGGCGACTAGTTACAGTCAGAGTAGTAACTGATTAATCATGTTTTAATCTAATTAAGTGAATAATTAATAATAATATAATATTATTGTTAATTATAAGCTTGAACGATTGATAACTAAAACTACTATAATCTTTAACCAGCAAAAAAACAGATA
The DNA here is from genome assembly GCA_024372645.1 of Trichomalopsis sarcophagae. Taxonomy (NCBI): domain Eukaryota; kingdom Metazoa; phylum Arthropoda; class Insecta; order Hymenoptera; family Pteromalidae; genus Trichomalopsis; species Trichomalopsis sarcophagae. The sequence goes on from QLSS01000260.1 coordinate 154,154, forward strand.
TAATCTTTCTTCGATTTTTTTATAAAACAAAATCCAAAAAACTATCACCTGATTTTGTATTATAGAATATTTAATTATTCAAGTGATTTTTGTCTTTTTTTTATTTACATGTTTTGTTATAATCGAATAAAAAATAAAAAAAGTTGTAATGTCTCATGTACATACATACTTTGGCATTCACGTAGATGTTTAACGCCTGTATGACTGCATCCGTGCACTTATACAGACGACGTATACTAACCGATTGCGACAGTATTCAATGCCCTACACATGATTCGCGGCTTAAATTCAGAAGCAATATAACGAAATTCTAAAGTTACTCGGCTATCCTTACAGAAACACATGAATGCTCTGCTACCCCGCTCTGGCACATACACAACACCGCAGAGTAGCCAGTCTTTTCTGCTGCTTTCGTAGTCACGTTACGTATGTGTGGCCAGAAGGTCAGTTTCGTATCCAGGGTCACCCCCGGATACTTAACTTCGCTCTTGGTTGTCATCCGTTCCGTTCCCACAGTCATCGGTATTATCGTCTCGATCCGTTTTCTAGTGAGTAGCAGCAACTCAGTCTTTTGCAATGCAAGTTGCAGTCCGTGCTCTGTCATCCATCTGTCTACGCGTCTCATCACCTGTTTCAGTTTCAGCTGAGCCAAGTGGGCGTCACTTGCGGTTATGACGGCTGCCACGTCGTCCGCGTACGCGATGAGGCACGTGTCGTCTGGCATGTCCAGTCTCAGTATACTGTCGTACAGTGCGTTCCAAAAGTCAGGACTCAAAATGGAGCCATGTGCCACCCCTGCCGTCACCCGTTTTCGTCGCATTCCATCCGTTGTCTCGTACGTCAAGTACCGATCCTGTAAATAACTTCTCACAACTCGCGCCATGGCTGAGAGGCCTATAGGAAGACGACGCGGCAGGATCCCCTTTCCCTTTGGGAATGAGGACCAGCCGCGCAGTCTTCCAAGGCCCCCCGAACGCTCCCGCGACCAGGCACCCGTTGTAGATCTGCAGCAGCGCATCCGGCCTTTCGGCAGCGATGATCCGCAGCAGCTCCACCGGGATGCCATCTGGTCCTGAAGCCCTCCGAGGCTTCAGCTTGGCTGCAGCGCTCTGAAGCTCTCCCACCGTGAAAGGTGGACATTCTATCGCCGTGTCCTCGTTCGTATCGTCCGTTCTCTCCGGGTGAGTCGGGAAGAGATCATTTACGATCCTCTCCATTGTGTCTCCGTCCTTCGTCTCTGTTGGGTTCCAGGCGCCAAGTTTGCGAGTCACAATCTTGTAGCCCTCCCCCCATGGGTCTGAATCTACTTCGTCCTCTAGTCGTCTCCAACATTGTCGTTTGCTATCGTTGATGGTACGTCTGAGAAGCTTTCTCGCAAGTTTGTATTCCCGCGATAGAGCCTCCCGTTCGCGTTCGTCCTTCTGGTGCTGTGCCTGTCTCCGCGGTCGGTGGCACTTTCGTCTGATCTCAGCAATCTCTGGGGTCCACCAGTAGGCTTGCTGTTTGTCCCAACGTGTAGTTCGTCTATTCTGTGTCCGTGTTCGCCTCTTCGCGGTGTCACTAGTCAAGGTAAAGGTGATGTACTGATGATCGCTGGCCGTATAGTCCTCGATCACTTTCCATCCCCGCAGCTTTGTCAACAAACTGTCCGTGGCCAAAGTGATATCCGGGATGGAATCACCGAAGCCGGGTCGTCTGTACGTAGTCACGTTTCCCTCGTTAATTACTTCCAGTCCCAGTCGGGCAGACATCTGTAAAATCAGTCGCCCCCTTCTGTTCGTCTTAGGCATCCCCCACTCGACCGCCCGCGCGTTAAAATCGCCCGCCACGATCACGTCGCCCGAGAGGTCTCTGACGACGTCTTCCAGGGCTTCCAGCTTTTCGGCGTACTCGCGCGAACTATTGTTCGGGGAGAGGTAGACGCTGACAATAATGATAGCGCCGATCCTCACCCAAACATAGTCATCCCCACACCCGCTGTCTGTGATACGCGCCGCGTTTATCCCTCGGGCCCACACCGCCGCCGTGTTCGAGCTGCTCGCGATCCACGACGGTTCCGAAAGGTTTCTGTACTGCTCGCTGATCACGAGCACGTCCGCGTCCGTTTCCGCCGCAACTTGAGGAAGCAGCGCGTGTGCCACGCTACTTCTGTTCAAGTTGCATTGGAGTATCGTCAGATCCATTGCGATAGTCTCGTCCTGCCTTCCGTCAGAGCTGCTTTAAATACAGCACACGAGGACGTACCAGGCACGTGAGCCAGGTCTTGGTTGGCTCTCCCCGCGCAGAGAAAGCAGGAAAGTGTGCTTTTGCCCGACCTTCTCACATGTCCCTGTTTGCCGCACTTCCAGCAGCAGTCACGTCTGTCGGGTCCCGTGCACTCAGTTCTTATATGTCCGTACCCCAGGCACTTGTAGCACCTCGGAACGCGGAGCCTGGGTCGTAACCGACAGTTAACCCACCCGATTTTAATTCGGCCCTTCTTGAGCAGGTCCGCCGCCTCCTTTGCGTCAAACTCGCAGACGGCCAAGGCCTGTCCGCGGTTGTTCGCTCCAAAGACATGGACGGCCCGCTCACGGACGGCCCGCTCACCCTCCGTCCCCAGTTCGCGGTTGATCGCGTCCGCGACGTCCCTTGCTGTCGTGACGCAGTCCAGGTCCATAAAATCCAGCGTCACCCTGGAAGTAAGTTCCTTTACAGTCGCAGTCTGTCCCAGCGAATCTTGTAAAGCTCGCAGAAAGGTCTGGCGATCCTGATCCTTCTCAAGCTGCACAAGAACCGCTCCGTCCTTTGTCTTGCGTATGGCTTTAACGTCAACGTTACAAGTCGACGGGTTCACATTTTTCCGCATGGAACCCAGTACGTCCGCGTACGTCTTTCCAGCCTCAGGTTTGATGAGGATCGCGCCTCGCCTAGGTTTAAGGCTTAAGCGACCCATCTTACGCCCCTGAGGCTCGCTGGTCCTCGTCCGTTGCGTCTCCGTCTTGTTCGACTCCGATTCTGCGGTCTTCCTACGCTTTTTGCGTTTCGTCACCGTCGTCCAATTTTCCTTCGGCGGATTACTCTACTGGGCAGGGTTTTCCACCTCCGGGCTCGGAGTCTGTCTGCCAGCTTTCCGTTTACTTGCTGGCGTCGCCAGTTCTGTCCTTTGTATGTCGAAGGTCATAGCTTGTCGCAGCTGACTCATACGTCGAAGCTCTTGCTCCGCAACATCCACTGCTTCTTCTATATCTTCCATTCCGTTTGTAATTACGCGACTTACGTTTTTCTGGACTTTCGTCTTCGCCTTCATCAAAGCCATGTTGCTGCGTATAGCGAGAAGCTGCTCATGCAGCTTCCTCTCCGCAGCCTCCCAGCTCTGTGGCGTTCCCTTTTTCTCGTCGCCCGTCCGGTCGCGTGTTCCTGTCGCAGTATCTACTGCACCAGCCAGGTCAACCACTGGAGCAGTACTGGGGCTGGGTAACCCCTTTGGCTCAATCGAGCCGGTCGACGCAGATCGCACTCTGAAATCTGCTATTTTAATTTGTAGTTGGTTCATATTTTTTTTTTTTTTTTTTTTATCTCCCGTTTTTATCTACGTGTTTTTAAGTGTTGATGGTCAGGTTTCCTACCAGAAACTTGTCTCCACATCCGATCTTGAGTAATCCCGGTGAAAAGAGCGTGCCTAGAGTCCGGTGGCCTCGGAAGTCTCCCCCCCCCCCTCTCCCCGCAGCGAGCACCCATCCGATCGCCAATCGGGATCGCTGCTAGGATCAGGATTTAGCGCTTGCGCGCTCTTCCATTGTGCAGGCGAGCCTCCCGACTGACTAGGCCGGGTCCGACCCCCTCTAACTACTGGCGGCCCAGGAGTGCAAAAACTGGTGTTAACAACTGTACCCTCCAGAGTTGGCACGCTTACATTCACGGGAAAACCCCCTCCTGGATGCTGTCTCCATTCCACGGTGGAACCTGCAGGGTGCCCCTATAGTCGAAACCAGAAAGCACCGCGACCTCATTCACGGGACAACTCGTTTATAGAGTGCCTCCACCCGCTTGGAACAATACCCGTCTATAGGGGTCCCCATTCATGGGAGGTGCCCGTTTATAGGGCCCCCGACTCACTCCTCGCGGTGCTTCCGGGTGACTAAAAGGGAGTGTTTGTATAAGTGCGTGAGTGGTTGTTGAACAGTTGCCTACCACTATTGGCAACTGTAGCCAGAGACTCCTTTAGCCGCCTCTGTTATAGCGTTGCTGCGAAGAGCATTGACGCGACAGAGAACGTTTCCAGCGGACGCGGCGAGGAAGCAGGAGCATAGCATTTCTTCTAAGCGGGTGTGACCCACACAAAGAAGCGTCCGCCAATATATCAATATTAATCAGTTATTAATTATTATTAATAATCAATAACATCCATAAAAAAATCTAAAACCATTGAAAAAAGAATAGAAGGACGAAATACACTTGCTGTCTACACCATAAGCCACACAAGGTAAAGGCAAGCAACATAGTCGCGGACATTTCTTTATCCGCGCTACTACAGCGTGATAATACTGCTGGGTCATTAACAATGTTTGCGAATCTGTCCGCTTAGCAGGCTGCGCGGACAGTATACCGTCCGCGCACAAATACACGTCGTAGAAACGAGTAGCTTAGGACACACTTAGATCTTGCAGTCCACGTGTAACTCTAATAACATAAGGCTCCCGAGCCAAAGGCTAGTTTCTCTTAAGGTGACCTAACCACCTTAAAATAATGTTTTTTATGCTGTCATATTAAAAAAAATAAATAAATAAATAAACTGATAGATGTTTAAAATACATTATAATATATGTTATATATAGTAAAAACGAAAAAAAAACAGTTTTAAATTTTTTTTTATGGCCAAAATGGTCAAAAATATCTATGCTAATAAGCATTTAGAATCTAGAGGAAAGATCCTAAATTCTGCGCTCTGATTAAAGTTAAGGCAGGAAAGGGGACAGACCGGGATGAATGAATGATAAAACTTGGTTATGATAACAACGACTTATATTATAAGACTAGAAGTTGACGAGAGACCGATAGGTCTGTCCAGATCGGCGGCCAGGCCGAGACTGATAAGACGACAAGCTCGCCTCGCGCTCGCCACGGCGTGGTAGTGCGCCAGGTGGCGCGTCGGTTCCTTGGTGGTGCCCGGAGGGGACCACCACAAGCATACTGTTTTTTTACAGATCGCAGAATTTAAATGCACTGGAGCATCATATTAAAACAAATCAATAGTTATTTTGTTTGTTTAATATTTTCATGGTCCGAGTGTGGGATTTTTAAAAAAAAGAGCTAGCCGTAAAAAGTTTGATGGAATGAAAGTCAAAATTTTTTATTTTTCTTGATTTTATTGAAAATTTTGACTATTGTTCCATACAATTTTTTAAGGTTAGCTTCTTTTTCAAAATTACACACTCGGACCATGAGGACACTCACAACGAACAAAATAACCATTGATTTGTTGTAATACGATTCAGTACGCCTGAATCTTGCGGTCAGTGAAAAATACTTAATCATCTCAATATTAACTTTTGTTAAGTAACATTAAATATCGCAGTTATAAGTATTTTCACTATTTTTTTTATTGATATTATATTTTTGTTTAATATATTGAAACGGTCACGACTCTTCTCGGTCCTGCGAATGATTTTATTATAGAAAAGTAGTGAACATTTACTTAATCTGTGTCGTAATTTTGACGACAGATTCTAAATAAATTTTATTTATTATTTTTTATAATGATTTGATAATTATAGTTGTTCAGGTCCGGGATACCAGGTAAAGGGGATATATGCTAAAATAATTGTTAACTTTTCTTCTGGTTAATAAACAAAATGTATTTAACTGAGTGAATTATAAAACATAAATTGCAGTGCTACTTTTGAATTGCGATTGAACCTATACATTAGGTTTTTATCTATCTGTTTGATTATTGTTTTATACGCTTTAGTATACGGTATCGATATTATCTGATTGGATTACGCCTTTTTACATTTAATATGTAACTTATTTGTAGTTCTAAGCGATACGCGTAAATTGCGATATCTCTTTGTATATCGAGTATGCTGAATTTTGCATATTCTATTAATTTTTATAAGATACGCTTAAATCGCGTTATCTTATATTCTATTTTGATTTTACAGAATATGTATCAATATTTCTACTCAATGCTTAAGTGCTATTGAGTAGCGACTAGTCTGCGTAAATTGCAGTAGAGCTAGTGCTTGTACTAGGCCGCGCAGGGCCTTTTATATGCTACGGACAGAGCGCGGATTAAGCCGCCGGAATTTTGCACACTTTTGCGAATTTCTCACTGATATTAAAATTGGCGAACAAATCTGCGCACGCTCCGCCGCTGCCGCGTCACCTCTCGCTCTTATGCTTTGCGCGTATACTCGAGTGATTTTAGATTTTGGCTATATTATTTTTGTATTCGAGCCGCGAATCGTGTGTGGGGCATTGCAATATATCGCATTATTCAGTTTTTTACACTTTTTCAAACTTTTGTGTTCATCACTGACTAAGACTACTAATAGCGACCGGTATAGTTCAATACTTTTTTGATAACTTCTTATAATACTTTTAATTATCTGACTGCGTCTCAATACTTATTAACACATCTTCAATTTCAAATAAAATTGCTTTAGTATTGCTGGAGATGATTGTAAAAACACCATTGTTCGCTTGAATTCTGAGTAAGTTTGATTTCCTCTTCAACGGCATCAGTCATGAATTTATCAGCAATATCACAGGTAACGTTTAATAGCTGTTTTATGATTTTAGTAAAACTTGAGTTTTGCACTGGAGCAGGAAAATCGATCACTCCATAAAAACTTCTGAGGCTTTCAAGGCCACTCCCAACTATTCTCATGGCAAGAACACTACATATGTTTAGTTCATAAACATTTGAATTTTTACCAATTTTCTTGCAATTAAAAAAAAAAGTATCATGTTTACACTTATCACAAAAAATACTATACTTTCCACCTGATCCACAACAAATTTCTTTATACACTTTGATATTTCCACCACATTTACACACTAAATTATTTTCAAGAATTGTAAAAAGAAGTCTCATATCAAAAATCCTATAACCTTCAAAACTGACTTCTGGATAGTAAACAGAGGATAATTTATAAGCGGAAGAACTTATTTTTTTATAATTCGCATTACAGACTTTTGGACGTTTTTTTTTCTCTGCCAAGAGACCTTTTTTTACCAATGATGGAAATGTACATTCCTACCATAAAAAAATTTCAAGATTGGATCCAGATGCATTAAAAGCTGGGAAAACGATTTAAAAAAAAATAAAGAATTAATGTCTTGCTATTTATATTTTCGACATATATTATGACATATATGCATATGTATACATATGATATATGTAAACACATGGATTAATAAACATTATTCGAAGGTTGGTCTAGATGAAAAGGATGCTGCAAATCATTATTTCCTACTATTCATCCTACCACTACATGCGGACCGAAGTGCTGCCTAGCAGAGCGCCACGCCATGGCGAGCGAGAGGGAAGTTTATTAGCTTAGTCGCTTTCGACAGTCAGTCCTGGCCTGGCCGCCGGCATTGGTGCGGAGAGACCTGTATACTAGTTGTATAGTTCTAATATACTCTAGTCTTAATCAACATCCACACGGAGAAACCTTTTACGCGGAATATCAAGTGTATGGCATTCACCGAATCTTCAAAACGGCGTTCATCGAGTAAACGCGTGCGTTACTCCCATTTTCGGGTGAACGTTCACCCGAAATTTCAGTGAACGGTTTACAGCGCGGAATAGCATGGCTGCCACTGGAAAACAAGTGTAGTGCGCCGTACAAGTTAACGCGTACAGCGGGATGACTGACTATATACGTACAAAAACATGTTTATTTATAATTACTACAATATTACATACATACAGTAATTGTTTAATATATAATTAATACTTTTTTGAGAATAGTCGTGGAAATAAAGCAATAGACTATTGATTCTTTGAACAGTAAGACGGATCTTAATGCGGTTCTTTGCATTCTCGTGAGATCGTCTACAAACTTTGTTACCTAATAAGATTAATTACGTTTTAGAAAATACATTATTGCATAAATAATATGCATTTGAAAATTGCATTTCAAAGTGACACTAAAAAATTTGCAACTCACTAAATATTAATGAAAATGACTCCAGTTTTGCTACTCGGGGATTTTTGGGGTCGCTGAACACGAATATCGTGACGGCGACGGCTTTAGAGGTACCTGCCTTACCATATTATTTATAAAATAATGCATTTTCAAAATACCGCATTAAGATTCATCTTGCTTTTCAAGAAATCTCTAGTTAGGTCATTTTCGGTACTTTATTTCCTTGACTAGAAGCTTTGTATGATTGTAATAATTTAAGTGCATTTAAATAATTATATATTTTGTGAGAAATAATAACAAAACAAATGAAACAATTTTATTTATTTTTTTTATTATAATTCCTATTTTGAGGTTATCTGCACACTGCCTTTACTTACACTTAAATAAGGTAATGAGAAACTCTATGTCCCAATCCTTCAATAATCCACTCACAAAAGGATCCATCGCTGAATTTCATTGATAGAGACAAGTAATTATCTGCACTATAAACAATTAATTATGCACATGTGCGGAGCAAAACACGGCACGCGCTCGAAACGCTTACCATGGACTACCCAGTGACTGCGTTCACTGGAAAAATCGGTGAATGCCTCTCGATATTCGAGTAACGTTCACGTCATATACGTGTGTAGCGCGATCACGTACAAACTCGCCGTCTTCACACGTTAAAACAGTGGCGCCACAAGATATTCAGCGGTACAATTTTCAATCACCGAATATCTCGTGTAAAAGGTTTCTCCGTGCAGTATTATCATTATTCTATACCCGATCTGTTATTCCTGATCCTGTTAATACAAAATAGATGATAAATAATCTTGGTAGAAAGTTGGCGATCAAAGTTACTGATGGAAAACCTACTATTTAAGTATTGGCAATATTTTAATTATTAAGCAAAGAATTAATCGTGCAAAAATCCAATGACATATCCATTTATTTATCCAAATGGTGGTTATGGATGGATGCCGAATATGTAGCGAGTAGTGTATCCCTAGCTATGGACGAGACAAACAATACCCCTACCACCTGCCCAGAGGTGATGAGGAGATGTATGTCTGGCGCCACAGCGAAAAGTGACGTCATGTGGCAGTAGGAGGACCAGCGCTCTCTCTTCCCTGTGCACGCTCCCTTCCGTGCACTCTCTTTCTCTTTCCTGAGTGCGCTCTCATCTGCGCGCCTTTTCCTTGCGCCCGTGCTATTCCTGCGCTCTCCACACACTTTTTCCCACACTATCTCTTTCACACAACAGCTCACAACCAGTCTTGGGGTTCCACAGGGCACAGTTCTGGGCCCCCTTCTCTTCAGCCTATATATTAAGCATATGCTCTATGCAGATGACCTCCAAATTTACACGCAAGTAGTGATATCTGAGCTTGACCTTGGAATAGCGCGTCTGACGGACGCAGCACGGGCGGTGTCGGTGTGGACGAGAGCCTCTGGTCTTCACCTGAATATTCGGAAGACGAAAGCCATTTTCTTTGGGTCTAAGCATAGCGTAAACATCTTAAATCATCTTCCAGGAATTGAACTGGAGGCTGAAGTTCTTGTTCCTTTCGAAGACACAGTAAAAAACCTTGGTATCGTTATTGACTCTAAGCTCTCCTGGAAGCCTCACGTCGAGTGCTTAACGAAAAGAGTAAATCGCGTTCTCTACGGCTTGTAGTTTTTCAAAGCCTGTACCACCACACCGAGGCTCTGCGCAGGCAGCTGGCCGAAGCGCTGGTTGTTTTTCACTTGAATTATTGCTTTCTCGTGTACCTCGACGTGTCTAGGGAGCTTCGAGTAGGACTTTAGCGTCTTCAGAATGCGTGCGTGCATTATATCTTTGGGGTCAGCCAATATGATCATGTCACACCGCACCGTCAGAGATTGAGATGGCGCACTGTCGAGCAACGAGTGGACTACTTCTCGTCTCAACTCCTCTACAAAATTATATTTATAAGAAGGCCGTCTTATCTTTGCAACTTTTTTTGTGAAAAGTTCCGCGTGCACATTCCCCAGAGGCTAGGGCAGAGAGCTAGTTCCTCGTTCACGTACGGACGTGGGACTTCATTTAACCCTTTCGTGCATATAAGGAACTGGCAATCATAACGTTTCTGAAACTAGAAAATTTCGATGTCCGGCATCGAGCTGAATCCAAACCTGGAGTCAGATTTTCGAAATTATAATAATTGGGCCCAATACCGAGGGGGCCCACTCTTAAAATGCAGTTTTGAAAAATAAAAAATACCATCGTATTCTACGCAAAATTTTAAGAAGAAATCATTCTTGTCATTTTTTTGATAAGACACACCAATTACGAGTACAAAATTATTGAATTTCTAAGATATCGGACCCCTGAGTAAAAGCAGATATATGTTTTATCATCCCGTGCATACAAGAGACTCAAACATCAAACCAAGCGAAATAAAGTCTTTTTATGGATTTTTGGGGTAGCTGATGATGAATCCGGTGTCAGATTTTCGAAATTCTAATGTTTGGGCCCTGTACCCAAATCCAGAATTTTCGAAAACAAAAATTATCACACTATTTTACGTAAAATTTTGTGAAAAAGTTTATCCTGGTGCTTCGTCTAACATTATAAAAAGTCAGTCGGTACATGATAGGAAAGGAAATAAAATCACTGTGATATATTTCGTTGCCCCCTCCATTGGTTCGGTAAAAAAAAAATTAAATTAACGCATGCCACTACGGGAAGGTTGAAGTTAGGACTTTGAAATGCATCGGTCAAGTCAGTCCTTCGTGTCACTCAAATCAGTCGGTCGGGTCGGTCAGGTGAAATCGATGTTTCAATGTTTTTTATCATTTGTTGCGTAACTTTTTTATTTCTTTTTTCGTGCAATATTGGTTATATGTATCTACGTAGTTTGTCGCATTCTCTTTCTCCCATTGAATTGATCTATCAACTGTTTTGCTAATTGAATTTGAAAACTCAATTGATCTTCACAATTGTAGCCTTTATAAATTTGAAATGATAAATATGAGTTGATAATAGCCTTGTCACTAAGGTAATACATTACGGGGTGCCACCATTTTTTTGATCTTCTACCAATCATGTATCTTTCTCTCAATTGGTCGAATTTGTCAACACCACCCATAATTTCGTTATAAATTTTGATGCCGACTGGACAAGGAAAATCAACTTTTGTACCATCTTTCATTTTTCTTTTTATTTCCACAGTTTGTTTTGGATCGTAAGCAGTTTCAAGGAGTGTTACTGGTTTTTTATCAATCCATTTGATAGCTGCGACGTGTCCTTTTGTCATATAGTCATATTCACCTCTTTTCATTTTATCTTTATTTTTCATTATACCAGGAAGACCCTTTCTATTACTTCTAACCGTACCAACAGAGTAAATTTGCTTCTTCAAAAGATTTTCCACTAAATTTATCGATGTAAAGAAATTATCAAATGCTACTAAATAATCATCTCCTCGAAGCTCCGAAACCATATTCAAAACGACTTTTTCACCGAGAGAGATTTTGGTATTATCACTTTTGCCACAATATACATCGAATTTACAAATGTAACCTGTTTTAGCGTCTGCTAAACACCACACTTTGTAACCACGCTTCATAGGTTTCATTGGCATGTACTGCTTCATTGAAGTACGACCACTGAATGGAATCATTGACTCGTCTACGGTTAGAGTTTTTGAAGGATTATAAAGCAAAGAATTTACTCTATTCATATGCTCGATGAGAGGTCGTACTTTGAATAATTTATCAAAGTTAGGGTTGTTTCTGGGAAGCATTTTGCTATTATCATTGAGATGAATCATCTCTAGTAATTTTTCAAAACGATTAACAGTCATCACATTTGGTACTCCCTCGACTCTCAAAAATGCATCGTTACTCCAATAATTTCTTATTCGAGGTAACTTATGGATACCCATCATTATAAATATACCTATAAGGGCTTGAATTTCTTCAAAATTAGTATCAGTCCAGTGCTTGAGCTCCGGATCTTTTTCATAAGAATAATTATTTGTCTCTCGAACTATGAGATTGATCAAGTCCTCAGTAAAGAATTGCATAAAAAAATATTTTTCAACTTTTTTAATTGGAATTGAAAAATATTTATCGATGGTGACTGCTCAAAATCGAATTCATTTCTAAACGGATTTCTATTCTTTATTTTCTTGGGAATCCTCGTCAGTAGAATATGCATCGGAATCTTCTTCAACATCTGATTTGTCAGAAGACAAATCAGAATTCTCAGGATTGTCTGGTAAATTATCATTCACTTTACACAGCATATTCAAAAAATCTGAACTCCAAAAGAAAGTAACTGATAGAATTTTTATTGGTCTAAAAGAAATATTCGGACTCAGTCAAACTGTTCTCCTGCACTAAAATTGCTATAACACCGCGATTTGTTTAGTAACGTAAAAAAATAATACCAGATTTTTAGACATTAAAAAATAGATGAACTTTCTTATCTCAATTGAAATACGAAGTTTACGCTTACATCATCAACATTTTGAACTGATAAATATTTGGAATTTTACAATTTTTTACTCGAAAATAGAGTGTCTAATCAAAAAAATGTCAAGAACGATTTCTAAAATTTTGCATAGAATACGATGGTATTTTTTATTTTTCAAAATTCCGCATTTTAAAATTGAGCCCCCTCGGTATTGGGCCCAATTATTGTAATTTCGGAAATATGACCCCAGATTCATCATCAGCTACCTCAAAAATCCATAGAAAGAGTTTATTTCGCTTGGTTTGACGTTTGAGTCTCTTGTATGAACGGGATGATAAAACATACATCTGCTTTTACTCAGGGGTCCGATATCCTAGAAATTCAATAATTTTTTACTCGAAATTGGTGTGTCTTATCAAAAAAATGACAAGAATGATTTCTTCTTATAATTTTGTGTAGAATACGATGGTATTTTTTATTTCTTAAAACTTTGCATTTTAAGAGTGGGCCCCCTCGGTATTGGGCCCAATTATTATAATTTCGAAAATCTGACTCCAGATTTGGATTCAGCTCGATGCCGGACATCGAAATTTTCTAGTTTCAGAAACGTTATGATTGCCAGTTCCTTATATGCACGAAAGGGTTAAAAAAAATAAATTTTTGTAGGGCTCGTGGAGCTCGGCTCTGACCCGTAACATTACGCAGCGACCCTCGCTTGGCACTTTTAAGGCAGCGATTCGAAAGCACCTGCAAGATGTTCACATTATATGCGATTAAAGTTGTAAATATCTCCTATATATTGTATTTATTGACGTGTGCACTATGTTCTGTACGATGACTTTGTCTCTGTTCTGGCTTTGTTAGCCCTTGTATACTATGTATGTTCTTTTGTTAATTTAAATGAATCATACTCTTACTCTTACTCTTACACACACACAATTTGTAATGACATTTATAAATATGTCATTATTATATAATGATACATGTATAAAAGCTTACCAATTTATGCTGCAGCAGCAGCACCAGCAATGATTTTTTTATCAGTTTTTTTAAATTTTCACCTAATGTTTACTTAATGTTTACTTAATCAATAACTCTTTTTTCTTTTTTTCTATTTCCACTAATTTATGAAGTCTTTCGGCTGGCAGAGAGAGGGTAGGTGTAAAGTCATGAAGAGGCACCGCCAGGTTTTTCTAGGGCAGCCCAGCTACATTTAACAAAGTCTCCAAGACATCGCAACGGTCAACAACTACCATCAAATTCCTAGTATAAACTAAAACAAAGTGAGAAGAGGGCGCATTCGAAATGGACATGTCGTCATATGCAAAGCAAATACCAGAATACATATATGATGGAAGGACAGATTTATTGCGTAGGCCCTTAACATACGACCAGAGGGCCTTGATGTTGTATGTAACCTTAGACTCAGTGGCCTCTATAAACGCACGGTACTTTACTCTGGACAGATGAACACAAATGTCTCTTAATCGTTTAAATTCAATTTCAAGAGAAGGGTCTCGAGACTTCTTCCACTGACAATGCACTCTCTTTCTATCACAGATAGCAGAAATGAGCTTCGCATAGTACCAACTAGGATAAGTATCAGAACGCTGACCTGTAAAGAGAACCTGACTCTATAATATTATTTACATTGGTATAGAAACTATCAATAATTGAGTCTATGTTATCCCCACCCAGGACAGCGCTCCAATTTACAAAATCAAGTAAACGATTTATTGCGCAACAGTCATCCGCATAAAAATTACGTTTTCGGACACTATACATATTAAAAAAAGCACGATGTGATGCAATTTTGAAGAGATGAGCTACATGGTGAGAGCCTACAGGAAGGATGGGCTCCTGAAGATCCAGTCAAGAGACCAATCCAGCAGGAGCGAAGAGAAAATCCAATGAGTAGCCCTTGGTCACCAGCGAATGCAGGCACTGGATGAGGTTGGTATTTGTAAAAAGTTTCTCAAGGATCTCGATCGCCTGTGCGATACAACATTCGAACGTGTAGTAATCTACTGCGCAGAGTGGCAGCCAAGCTACAAGGAGCTACAGAGCAAAACAGTAAAATTTCGCAAGGATTTGTTCTACAGGGTTTGTTCTATCCACAGACTAGTGACTGGGCTGCCAATCCTAGATCTAAACTTGTTATCATTGATAATTCGATGCGTGAATCGTCATCCAGTGATGTATAGTCGATATATTCTCTAAAGCATCCCATCATCACTCGCACTTGGTGATATTCATCACGCAGAACGTCTTTCATTAAGGTAAAGGACAACGCAACATATCTCTGAACATTGTAATTTTTAAGAATTTGCGCGACAGATCTCAGATAATACATTTATCGAGTCGGCTGTATTCGGAGGATCCACGATTCTTGCGAGAAGCCAACTGGGATGCCACCTTAAGCCCCTATGGTTATCTTCTGCTGGATTTAAAGCAGAATACACCAGACAACTGCATATTTCGCACCTGTATATTTCTGGACGATGTGTCACGCAATTAAAAAATAAAAGGTCGTGATACATTGAACCTTGTACCAATCGCCTGCTTGTGATGGCTTTGCTTAAGAAGCGACATCCCTTTACTCGCAAGGACACTATCATTCTGAAGGTGCTCTCCCATTTAAATAATAATCAGCTAAAGGCTCTCTTGCAGACGGCTAATTCAAAATTAATACGTCATATTTGTGAGTGCGCGCTGAATGTGCTAATTAGTAATATTCCACTGAAGAAGTCTCACAAGTCACGTTTACGCAGGCATGCAAAAATTTTGCGAAAACTAGCTGAACCTTGTCTAAATCTGTCGGAAAAGAAAGAAAATCATTACACAGTGTGGTGGTTTCTTGCTTGAATTATTACCACCGATCAGTAGCAAATAGACAATATGGAACATGCCAAAAAAATTCATGTACCTCACGAGAACGTTGAACGTCTCCAGAGTGCGTTAGCAAATGGTGTTCACGATTATACTGTTGTTTCTATACTAAAGACAGTTCAGACGCCGGGTAACGTAATGACTAGGTTAGATGCTAAAATGAGCAACATACTGAATTTGTCTACTTGCAAGAGTGAGTTTCTCCTACACTTGCGCTGCTGCTTTCTGCTAATGCTCGCCGCTTGCTGACTCGTGGCGCTGCTGTAGTTGCGCTGTCAGCTGTAGCGCGGGTCTAGCCGACAGTGGGGAAGCGCGATACTTGGGTGTATTCTAAAAATGTATTTATAAAAATTTTAGTTTTATTTTTAATTTTGTTAATTTTTTAAAGCGGATCTTTACGGGGCGTTACAAACTCACGTCTAGTAACGAAGAGTTATACTGTACACTACCCGCAGAGTTTGAGTGGGTTCTAAGCACTCAATAAGCGATGCGAGCCAGAATATGGCACTCGTATTCAATCACCAAGTCCAGTTGCCAGTAGGAAGAGTTCACGTGAAAAGGCATTGCGTGGATCGACTTCGTGGTTTTTAATGCCTCGGTACGGATTCAAGCAGTTGTGAAATTAAGATGAGAAAAATCGCAGTGAACCAATCAGCACTTGCCACACGATTCGCGGTTCGCGTGCGAGGAGTGCTGATGCAGAGGTCAAGCCACTCGCTCCGATTTTCGGCGCTTGTTACGTTTTGCAATCTGGTTGCACAATTATACGTACATTGTCTGTGTGTATGCGTGGCTGCAGTCACGCAGGCAGTACATTTTATGAACATGGGACATTACATATGGTTAATTTTGAGTAATTGATATTGTTTGATATTAATTTATCTTTCCCTACTAAAAAAACTCATGTGAGTGCTCTATATATAAAGAAAATGATTATTTAAAGATTTTCGTCATTCCATTTTCTCAAACGCATAACTTAAAGAAAAAAACATCTGCGGGAATAATTATGCAGATTACATCTTGTAATACGCATTAATACATACAGCATGTCTTGTCATGTTCACAATACAATAATTTAAAAAAAAAAATTACATCTGTAAACATTATTGTTTACAGTATCTTTTTCATTTAGATCAAATTCGCAGATGACATCTTGTGATATGCATAAATTCATACAGCATTCGTCATTTCATATCCACAAACAAATAACTTTTAAAAAAAATGATGTCTGCACAAATTATTATTTGTAGCTGTTACGAGTGCAACGAAAAAGTGATGGACTCCGGGCTTGAACCGAGATCCTCTGGCTTGCAATGCAGACGTCCTCTTGTTGCGCCACGGCCGTCACCGCATTGCACTGTTCTACTTGTCTTCTTATAGTAATTAAATCCCGCGACATGTGTACACACGTGACACGTCCACGGCCCAGAGTCATTGACGTCCTCGTCGATCGTAATTACCGTACTGATAAGTGACCGTTACGCGTGTTCTATTGTGTAAACTCAGATGCTTTGGGGCATGATCTGTGGGTTATTCATTTATTATTTACACAAGCATATAATAAGGTAGGCAACTGGTTTTTTGTAGTTCGTCCCACAGCTTTTCACCAGTTTCTCTCTCATAGTGAGGACCTGCGCTCTTATCAGCGTGACGATCAGCATGACGCGTGAGAACAGCATCGTGATGCCTCGCCAAATCCAGCGTAAAATACCCCATGGAATCTGGAGCTACGAACTGAGTTTAGTCGATAGGCTATAGGCATACTGGCACACAGGTATACTGGCACACCCCCCACCCCGTTCCAGTGTGCTAGAACGCACACTGTGTATAAAGATAGGAAATCTCCCTTCTCCGCGGCCGAAAAGGTCGAAGAGGGGACAGAATGCCTATATGTGTATAAGCATAGAGAGTCTCCCTTCCCTCGAGCGATCTAGTATGCCGCTATGTATTCTCCCTTCCCCGGCTGCAGGGCCGCACATGCGCGCCTTTTTTCTTTTTTTAAATGGAGAGTGTCCCTTCCCTCGAGCGATCTAGAATCTATAGCGTGTATAAGCATAGAGAGTCTTCCCTTCTCCGATGCGAGAGAGGGACGAGGAAGGGGAGAGCTAGAATATGCAAAGGTGGGGATCGCTTTCTCTCTCGCTCGCTTGGAGACTTGAGTGTTTGCGTAGGAAAAATATAATTTTATCCACGCACATAAAAATGGATTAGCAGCTTTGAGAAAACTATAAAAAATAGTATGTACAGCTGAGGGTTCTGCAAATGGCCATAATTACATATACAACCACAAAAAATGTGTGCTCAAAGCAATTAGCGTGAGCATCATTTATATACTCTTATTTTTTACGTATAAGCAAATGCATGAGAGTATACCTATGAGAGGGAGGGATCCTTATACGAATAAGCGGCTGTTTGTGTGGACTTGCAAGCGAGCGGTTGCATATACGTATATCTGCAACCCTGTAAGCGGACGCTTGTGTATCGTGTATACATAAGCACGTGTTGCTGCGTTGCACATACGTATAAGCAAGGTGTTCTATATTTCTGCTAGCTGATACAATCGTATACATATAAGTGAATGCTTCTGCGTATACCTGCAATCCTGCAAGCGGACGCTTGCCTATAGTATACATATAAACGCATGCTGTTACGTATTGCGTATACCTGCGAAAGGGACGATGTGTA
>QLSS01000261.1:0-26476 GCA_024372645.1 Trichomalopsis sarcophagae
GCTCCGTACCGCGCGCCAGTCCGACAATTGGTGACAAGTACAAACTATAAAAATTAAAGAGTCTAATACATAATCATAACGACAAGTATAAATACGATTATAAGAATAAAAGAAATAAACAGTTTCCGTTATCTAAAGCAAAGCAGTAACATTATTTCATTTATAAATCAACCTGATTAAAGCACAACACGGTAAGGTTTAAATATTTATTAACTAACACAGTGAGAGTGTTAGGCGTGTACTAGCTAGTTTTGAATATTAGAGCCTTGCCACTACACTTATTATTACGTCCGTGACTATTTATTTAAGAGTAGTCAGGACGTAACAAGACTATTACAAAGTTGACGCTAGCGCCACATGGTCGGTTGCTGCTCTCTTACCTACCAGGTGGGGCCACCGTGCGTGGTTGAAAAACTAGTTAAAATAAAACCAAAAATGCTATAACTCATGATATAAAGCTTAGCCTAATCTTCACGACGTCCAGATTAAAATATTGTTTTCAAATTCTACAGGAAATATACAAAAAAAAAAGTCTTAACGTGTTTTTACCTAAAACGTCTATATTTTGCCTTAAAAATTATTTTAGTTGGCCATATAAGTGAAAATTTAGAAAATCTCAGTTTTTGATATGGCCATAACTTTGCAAAGAATAGACTTAGAGGTCTAAAAATTCTTTTGTATTCTTATGGGGGCATATTAAGCTAGGTTACAAAGTTTGGCCTAAATTTGAACAAAATTTTTACGGGTTGACGTAGAATGTCCCGTATGCCGCACAGTGGTCAAAAACGATCTTTATAGCACGCTAACCTCAAACTTTATTGTCGATTTTGAGGTTGTCATGCTATAAAATATCGTATGAGACTGTTGTTGGAGTAGTTTTTCAGCAAGGTAGAAATGATATACTATTTTTTTTAAATCGTAGAA
The DNA here is from genome assembly GCA_024372645.1 of Trichomalopsis sarcophagae. Lineage (NCBI taxonomy): Eukaryota > Metazoa > Arthropoda > Insecta > Hymenoptera > Pteromalidae > Trichomalopsis > Trichomalopsis sarcophagae. The sequence goes on from QLSS01000261.1 coordinate 925, forward strand.
CTTCCTACAGAAACAACCGATCAAAGTAAATTTTTTTTAGCGTCATGTTTACTGATTGTAGAATATAGGAAAACTATAGAGGAAGCGTTAGACTGATATTCTAACCTCAAAATCGAGTCCAGAGATGCCTATTTTTCGAAAAAATACGGTTTTTGATGCCGCTAAGTCGAAATATATATTTTTTTTATTTCTTCAACCGCTATATTTTGTGTATTTTTTTCCGCTGAATCCAAATTCAACACAAGAATTAACTAAAATAATCAAGCTAAAATTTGGAGAATTTTTTTCTTTCATCAGTACTATATAATATAAAAATTGCCTCGTGTCGCGCGCAGTCGGACGAGCGCCGAGTCAGTACTCGATAAAACGCCAAGCAGTTGTCAACAAGTTCAGGCTGTCTCAGCTAAGCGAAAGATCAATTTAGACCTTGCGAATTTGCTCGTACGAAACGTCCGCCTAGTGTTGTGGTGCTGGTGCTTCCGCTAATATCTCTCTCTCTCTCTCTCTCGCTCTCTCTCTCTCTCTCTCTCTCTCTCTCTCTCTCTCTCTCTCTCTCTCTCTCTCTCTCTCTCTCTCTCTCTCTCTCTCTCTCTCTCTCTCCCTCTTTCTCTCTCTATCTCAGCTTATACGCCGTGCTTGACTCGCGACCGCTTCCGTAAACGTGGTTACGCGCGCGTCGAATCGTGCAAGTCGGTAGAACTGCGCTACCGACTTGAGTCAGCGGATTATATATATATATGTGACTATGGAGACGTACATGACTCTTTTGTAATATTAATGTTAAAATTTATTATAGTATGACCATTGCTCTTTGAATATTGCTATACAACAAAAACTATATTATTTCTCTGTATTATATAGAATTTTTATTTAATACATCAAGATATTTATATTTTTGTTCGACAAAGGTTTCAAGAGGTCCCCACCAAGGACGAAACGTCGCCAAGTAGTTATGGAAAATTAGTGTTTTTTATTTTATTGGAAAGCAGGGTTATCCTCCAACTTTTAAATTTTCATTCTTATTATTTATCAAAACCTGGCATTGGTAAATAAATGATATACATACATATATATATATATATATATATATATATATATATATATACCATTAGATATATTTTGATCCTAATATTTGTAATTACATTTATTACATAAATAAGATAAATATCACAAGGTAAGCATCTCTTTGGCGAGAAAGAAACTTACAAATTCCACCTTTTATTTCTGTGTTGATAATAATTAATTATTGCTCTATACATCAAATCAAGACAATTTTTATATTATATAGTATTGATAAAAAAAATCCTCCAAATTTAAGCTTGATTACTTCAGTTAATTCAGATGGTGCATTCGGATTCAGCGGTAAAAAATACACAAAATATAATGACTAAGGCAATAAAAAAATATATATATTTCGACTTAGCGGCATCAAACACCGTATTTTTCCGAAAAATGAGCATCTTTGGACTCGATTTTGAGGTTAGGATATGAGTTCCTCTATGGTTTTACTATATTCTACAGTAAGTGAACTTGACGCTCAAAAAATGTCACTGTGGTTGGTTGTTTATATCTCACGTTCTACCACTTCGAGTGAATAAAATGGTTCTATCGTGAATTAAATAGTTTTTTGGCCATTTAGGTTAGGTTTTTGGTTAATTGTGGCGGTAAATTCTGATTCAACGGTAAAAAATACATAAAATACAGTGTTTGAGGCATTGAAAACAAATATATATATATTACGACTTTTCAGCATGAAAAACCGTATTTTTCCAAAAAATAAGCATCTTTGAACTTGATTTTGAGGTTAGGATATCAGTCTAACGCTTCCTCTATAGTTTTCCTCTGTTCTATAATCAGAGAATATGAAGCTCAAAAAATTTTACTTTGATCGGTTGTTTCTATCGGAAGTTCTACGATTTTGAAAAAAAAGGTCGTTTTTGTCCACTGTGTGTCGTTAATTGCATAACTAACGTTTTGCAAAATTTGAGTGAAGCAGGGTGCGTTCTTGTGGGACTTCAATGTTTATAACCTTTTTCCTGAGGCTCCAAAAGTTCACCAAAATTTCTCTATATCTTTTCTAGAGTAAAATTCACCTGTGCAACAAATTCCATCAACACTCTTAAGTAATAGGTAGATTTTTCTAAGCTAAGGGAAATACGAGATAAAATTATAAAGTAAGGGGTAAGGAAACTTCACCACTTTGAAATTAAAAAAAAATAATTTAAAAATACTAAATTTCTTCCCTTTTGCTTTCTCCAAAAGGAAGCTTTGTGATGGTGAAAATTTCGATATCAAAGATTTTGACAGATTCAATGTTTTCGAGGTTTCTGAGTCAGAAACAGTGGTTTTTTAGGCACGACCGCGACACGGAAGTGCCTTATGGTTTCGTGCGCATAAAATGTGTGAGATGCGATATCTCACGCAATTTTTGACCGATCGGGCTAAAATTTTGGGAGGAGTCTCATCTCGCACAAACCTAAAATCTGATTTTTTTTCATTCCGATTATTTACGTTTTTTTTAAATGCGAGCACAATTTGTTCATTTTTTGCGTGTTTTTAGAATACAAATTTTTATGTTACACGATTATCTCTGAGAGACTTTTATCAATCGGGCTAAAAATTTGTGTGCAAACTCCCCTTATAATAGTAAGGTGCCAAATTTATTTTGGGTTTGATCCTGCATGTATACGCAGAATGCGATTACCTTCGGAAATCACTGAAAACGATTTATTGGCTTGAACTCGAATTCTAAGCATTCTACAAAAAAAATAGTTGGATAGAAATATTGTAGATCTTTGAAAAATACAACTTTTTCATCTCAACGGCAAATTATGAAAATGCTTATAACTCGAGTTTTTAGCCCGAAATCAGTATTTTACAGCTTAAAATCTAATTGTTTGCCAATAAAACTTTGTGGATTTACGTTTCACATGAAAATGTTAAATATAAAAGTTGTAGACATTTTCAAAATACAACGTTTTACTGTGGCAAACATTTTTTAACACTTCTTAACAAACAACAACCCTAGAAGCAATTTTCAGGAACGACCGCGGTACGCAAAATACTACTTAAGCCCAGTGATATATTTAGTAATAATTTGACAATATAATAATAGAAATCACTCAGATTGAAGAAGAGCTCTGAGAAGCTTGCTACGTCCCTCTAAACTATGCTATAAACTTAATTTTCTACATTAAATCCTATTACAAAATAAAATCTTAACAGCACTTTTATTCTAAAAATAACAGCAGCCTCTGAAAAATATTAAACCTGGCTTCAACTTTTCGTGATTGTATTCCATTTTTTCTTTCATTTAGTTTTTCTCACATAAAAAAAATTTCATGCCCTGAATATATAATTATATAAAATCTGCATCTCATAAGCACTGTATCTGCAAAAATATTATATTAATCACATGAAATTATATAAATTATCTAGAACGTATTATTGTACCTAAAAGTATACAGCAACCAAGATCCAGTATTATCGATGCTTAAGCCTATGACCGGTGACCTTAATCTTACTCTTCCCCATTCAGTAAACCACGATGTCTGCAGTTGTGGTATTATTTACTTATAATAAAAAAGAAAGAATATTAGAAACTCATACTGACAAATAATTAATTTAGTTACTAATCTCACCTAATAAAAATACTGATTCACTGATGAAGTAGTAGTGCCGGTGTCTTGATAAAGCTTCCTTCTAACTCCGAGATCATGATAGATCGGATACCAACGACACCAATATCTTTATACTCCAGTGCAGTAGACTGATTCCAACAAATGCAGCATTGCTCGTACGCCTAGACATTCAGAAAAATATATAACAAACTCAGACTCACAAATAATTATTGATAAATTAAGGAAAACCACTGACACCCTTGCATAAAAATTTTAAATAAGGCAGCTTTGAAAATATCTATTTGAAGAACTTATAACACGCATACAATATTTCTAATTAAAACTTATTAGAGATGCAATATCAATCTAATATCAATATTATCATACAGCATGAATAATTGTAACATTTGGAATATTACCGTGTCAGATTCAGGCAGCCAGCAACACCAACCAGGACTGGCAGAGAGTGAAAATAAAGCTCCATAGTCATTTCAAGATGGTTCAGGCAGCTAGAAATGCCACCAGCACAGACAAAAAGTTTAAAATTAGCTCCAGGATTACTTAGCTACGGGTAGTTAAATTAGCTAAAAACACCAAGCAGCATGTCCTCCGCGCACAACACAGATAGTATTTAGCTCCAAAACCGTGAATAAAATATTATAAACTTAAAAATAGTCAGAGCAGTGACACGTTCAGCCAGTTGAGGAGTGCTGCTATCCTCTATGATTGTCCTTGTGATTTATTAATAGTCAATGTAAATCTGATCTTATGGAAAATTGTTTTCAACGCATATTAAATGGTAATTCTTGTCTAGATGGTGATAGATTTATTCTTGGTTTAATAATAATAAATTTAAATATTGGAAAATTAAATAAATTTTCCAATATGTTTTCCACTCAAAATGTCTGCTTAAATGGAACATTTTAATATCTTTTTCACTATTAACCTTGACCCATTACAGACACCATTGTTTATATTCAAATTTCTTGAAAGAATTTCAATAGCAGCAAGTTTTAATCGTGATATGTGTGGTAACTGTGTGGGAAGTCTATTAGGAGTTAACAAAATAAATTTTCTTTATTATCGTCTTCTGCTGTATCTATACTTAAATATTCAATAGTGTGTCAATTGTTACGTCCTGGCTACTCTTAAATAAATAGTCACAGACGTAATGATAAGTGTAGTGGCAAGGCTCTTGTTGTGCTTTAATCAGGTTGATTTATAAATGAAATAATGTTACTGCTTTGCTTTAGATAACGGAAACTGTTTATTTCTTTTATTCTTATAATCGTATTTATACTTGTCGTTATGATTATGTATTAGACTCTTTAATTTTTAGTTTGTACTTGTCACCAATTGTCGGACTGGCGCGCGGTACGGAGCTCTAATTTTGAACTGACTGCTAAAGTGCGCACAAAACCTTTTAAAAGCTTAGTATGGCACAATATGTTTATGGAGATTTATAAACATTATATCTTAAGAGTATCGAAATTGTACACATAAAAAGTGGCGCTCGCTTGTTACGTCACGGAACGCTGAGTGTACATTTTGGCTGTGTCAGCGCTCATTGACACATTTACACGTTTCGACAGCATTTTTGCGAACGTAATAAGAATTTGAATTTGGATTCTGTAAAACAATGATACATCAATGTGTCCTACTTACAATTGAAAATGAAACATCAAAAGTTACGTTATAGACGCAACACTATTATACCCAGAATTTTATTATTGACATCATTGTTTTAAGAGCCAGAATAAATTTATCATTTAATGTTATATCATCTAATTCTCTCCATCGAATTACAGCCGAGCGTGCGTCAGCAAGCGAAGTGACTATTGCTAGTCGATATTATCTAATATCAATGCAATTTCTTTCGTCGCCTAGGTTAGATTGACAATTGAGCGCGTAACAAGCGTGATTAAAAAAAAGAGAATATAGTTGAAATGAATAAAGATTTATGTTTTTTGCTTCAGCCCTTTTTAGACGAGTCAAACGGAACCTCAGCTAGTATCAAACTAGATCAAATAAAATATGCGAAAGTGGATAAAGGCGCGACTAGGTAGGTCACTCCGTGTTGAGGCCTAGATGCAGGCTAGACCCGGACTAAAATAAACTCAAAAGAAGATTCTCATAGGAGAGCAAACGATTCCAGATTTGAAAGTGGACTGTATCGGACGTGCACGTGCTCGAAAATAGACTTGATAAACACTAGCAGACACAAGAGCGAACAGGATGCTACGGACCGAACTCTTGAATTAGACTAAATTAACGGCTTGCTTCCAAAATTAAAATGCTCTTTGTTTTTTCTCTCTCCTCCTCGTCTGAAGCGTTAGAGCCATCGTAGAAGGGTGGCAGAACTTGGGTGACCGAAAAAGGTCGCGAAAATCCAAATAGGTCTGCGGCGGTGCGTGCGAGCAGTATCCCCTGGGCCGTCAGACGGCAGCTGGTTTTTCCCCGGATCCTTATTAGTACTTGACCGGGATATCGCTATTTTATGGCTTTGTTTGTATATTGGCCGTTTCGTTTTCAGGCAATCTCGTAATGACGTATCGGTATACGATTTTACTGTTACTAGTTTAGGACAATAACAGATATCAGAGAGATGCATCTGAGATGCACTAGATGCAAACGAAAAAATTGTTTGCCACAGTAAATCGTTGTATTTTGAAAACATCTACAACTTTTACATTTAACATTTTCATGTAAAACATAAATCCACAAAGTTATATGGCAAATAATTGGTTTTTAAGCTGTAAAAAAAATCTATTCTTGGCTGCAAACTCGAGTTATAAGCATTTTTATAATTTGACGTTAATGGGAAAAAGTTGTATTTTTCAAAGATCTGCAACTTTTTCATTAAATTTTTTTTTTCTGTAGAATGCTTAGAATTCGAGTAAGAGTCAAAAAAACATTTTTAGCGATTTTTGGAGGTAGCAGCATTTTGCGTACATGTATGGGATTAGGCTAATAATAGGACCATAAGGTTCTGGTGGTAAGGAAAGTTTGCACACAAATGTTTAGCCCGATCGATTAAAGTCTCTCAGAGATAATCGTGTAACAATAAAATTTGTATTAAAAAATGTACGCAAAAATCAGACAAATTGTGCTCGTATATCAAAAAAACGTACACGATCTGGATGAAAAAAATAAGCTTTTTAGTTTGTGCGAGAGGAAACTCCTCCCAAAATTTCAGCCCGATCAGTCAAAAATTGCGTAAGATATCGTATCTCACACATGTTTCGCTGACAAAACTATAACGCACTTTCGTATCGCGGTCGTGCCTAAAAAGAATTAGCACGCAGGTCACGGCCAGGTAAATATTAGGGCGTTTTTCACGGCTTTATGCGTATAGAATTAGTATATCAAAGGCAAAAAAACTAAGTCGAAGCTTAACCGGCGGAAGAAAAAACTTAGTTTTAGTTGACGGACTCTCTGCTTGCATGAAGTTTTTGCACTATAAGGAGTTTCCCCGAAACTGGCTGAAACTGGAAGTTCCAAAATACACTGTATGCCCATAACTGCGCACGAGTAATGGATCTGACTTCTTAAAATTCAAACCCTCTGATAGCTTATCACTTGCAAATAATCCAGAGTTTGCCCTCTAAATTACGGGACCTAAAATAATAAGTTTATACAAATATCAGGGCTCTTAGCTTGTGCGGACCTTTATTAATTTTAAGCGTAATACACAGCAGTGTGTATCATCCGCATCAATCCAGCAGCTTCCGATTCTAGCGCCAACAGACTCCACTAGAGCTACGATGAACGTGCCCTTACTTGAACTATTATTGGTTATCGTTGTTTCTCTTTTGTCGCACCGACTTTGTCCGTCATCCTCTCTCATGTTTCCTTATCCTCTGCGGGAGGTGACAACGGTTTTTTTTCCATTTGCTTCTCGTAAGCGACTTACCAGTTTTGGCGTCGTTTGCTCGAAACCATACAGATGGTGTTAATCTCATGCGTTCAAAACATTTGTTCAACCTTGGGATGCTCTGCCTGGATCTCTTTCATAAAGAACATAGCATAAAATTTTACCATAACGTAGCTTAAAAAATACGTATAAGCTTAAATTCTCTCTTTTAAAGCTTTGAATATAATAATGATATTTTTTAATTGATATTTGTGAGAACATGATATTTATTTATAACACAGATATACTTACATAGAGAAAAAGAAACCTAAGTATTCTTTTGTGTGTTAAGATGTATAATACATTGCCAGTATCGGGATCGATCACAGGTAGACGATGAATTCTGTTATTAATTAAAGTTTTAATAGCATCATACAAAGATGCATCTGGCTCGATACTGACTAAAGGATGAACTTGCTCCTTAAGTACCTCTGTAAAATGAAAATATAGCCAAATGAATTGCAACATAGAATTTACGGGGATTTTATGACAAATGTTTTAAGAATATCTTCTTTTCATTTTAATGTAATAAACATCTGCTAATTGTATTATGCGCCTCTTCCTCATGATCAATGTAGTCCCCCCATTCCCTGCCGTTTATAATACAAATTTTAACGCCTAATATGGAGAAAAAAAAACATATTAGTATTTCCGTGTCGCTCGGCCGCTTCTCCCGATATGTCATTCATTCACTTTGTGCCGTGGATGCCACATCACTGCGAAAGGTTAGAACCGTTCCGCTACAAAGAAGATGGGTCGTAAACGATCCCGAAAAGAAAGCTCTAGCTCAGATAGCTCATACGACCAGCTTCTCGAAAAACGTTTAAAGCGTTTAAAGAAAAAAGTAAGAAGACGCCAACTGAAAAAAGATAAGCACGGAGGCTGCAGTACAAGCAGCTCAGAAGATGTTTCGCTCTTCTAGATCTAGATCACGCTCTCGGTCAAGAAGCCGATCATGTAAGTACATGTAGGCAGAATATTTTCATGCCTGAATGAAAAGTACGTTGGTCCTAAGCAATTATAAGCCCACCGCTAGCGTGAAACATGAAGTAATCTCGTTGTGGCTCTAACCCATGTGATTAAGGAAAAGCTATGCGATCTTCATGTGCAATCTAGCGCTAACCTGGTTGCACGCGCGACACGTCGTTTTTTCGCGGGGGCTTCGGCAATGCTGAAAAATATTTGAGCTCTAACCTGAATATATAATATAGGCTCTAACCTATAGAATATGCACGACATTTTCGTCAAACAAAAGAGCATGGACAGCTAGAAATTAGTTTTCTTATTGTCTGTTACAGACAAAACTCGCAGCAGAAGCCCTACTCGCACTCGCAGTCATAGTCGTGAAAAATCCAACGACGGAATTCAGCTTAGTGCAGACTTTCTGAGCGCCATTGCCAAGAGATATTACGAAGAACGAATCCTCACTCCAGCTTTGCATTCTGAAATCGCCAATCGCTGGCAAGACGTTATTAGACAAGGACTTCCGAACGATGATGGGTTGCAATTTATTAAAAAACATCCCTTGCCAATGAATTGCGTATTCAGCGATCCACTGAAAATTAATCTGGAGATCAAAAATGTTGTTCCTCAAACTGCTTTGACTAGAGATGCACGTATTCAACTAAAACAACAAAAATTGCGGCTTCGTTAGCAGCTACTTCAAAAGCTCTGATGACTCTCATCAAAGATGGCAAAGACATACAAGATTTACCAGCTATCGTATGTCTTAGTGTATCGTAACTTAAACTCATGGCAGATGTACAACGAGATAAATCGATCATACGACAAAGCCTGATTATTTAGAACACGAAGATAAATTCAGCACTGAAAGATACACTGGCTAACACGACCTACGACCATCTCTTGTTTGGTGAAAAATTAGACGAGAAGGTCAAATCTGCAAAGGCGCTAAAAAATACTTCGAAAGAACTTCGAGTCACAAAAGCACAAAACAATAAATCAAAAATCCAGAATGTCCCGCCCCCTCGATCAAAGAATGCACAGAAGACGGCGGGCGAGCAAAGATCCCATCAATATTAAAGCAGAACGAGAGAACAATCAAAGAAACATTAGGACAACCGCAACCGCAGGAAAGTCGCAGGTAGACTACACATATTTAGAGATGAATGGCTAAAAGTAATTTCGGACCCCACAATTCTTTCATGGTTAAAAGGTTACAAAATATCATTTGTAAATAAACCTTACTAGTTATTTGAGCCAAAGGAATAACAATAACTGGAATAACAATAACAATTTTTAAAATTCCTGACCTTATTAAGGACTTGCTGTATAAAGGGGCTATTTCAACCTGTAAAAGTTCAAGCAATACGGAAAATATTGGAAAAATATTAATTAAATGTTGTTAGCAACAAGTACAGTGTGAAAAATATTAATTAAATTTAATAACTACGTATACAATGTACGGATAATAATATTTAATTCATAATTTTTAAAAATGTCTTTCATTAGGTCTGAGAAGGGGTGTTTAAGGTACATTTTACGCCCGGGTAGAGTAAAAAAGACAGTTCAGATCTTTCACAAAGCCGTGTCAAGTACTAAAAACACTTATTTATATAGTAAAATGTCATGAATTTTGGTCAGTGATTTCGTATCGTATATCGATGGCTGAGAGATTTATGCTCGTATCGTGTTAGAGACCCCGAGAACGTCGTATCGTGGAAAAGTCTTCGGAAACGTCGTACCGTGTCGGCGAGTCCAAAAACGTCATATCAAGGAAAAGTCTTCGGAAACGCCGTATCGTGTCGGATAGTCCAAGAATGTCGTATCGAGAAAAAGTCTTCGGAAACGTCGTATTGTAAACGCGATTTGTTTTCCTTGATTTTTTAGTGGCAGCACTGCGCAACTTTTAAATACGACTTTACAAGAATTAAAATGCGCGTGAAAAATTCTGAAAAAAATCAGTATCACTTATTTTTCATTACCATGAAAACATATAGCATTAAGCGAATCGAATTCAACTTAATGAACGAATTAAATCATTTTATTTTGATGATTTTTAAATTAATTCATTTTCAAACGGTGCACGTGCTGCGCGGACGTCGAGTCCAACACGGGTTATTAAGATGGCGGTAAAATGTCGACATTCGTGGTTGTGCAAACGCTCCACTATATCGTCGCCGTTTTGTCCCGTGATGTTTTTTTCCACGTTCCAATTTTCGACCTGAGCCGACAGCCGAATGCCGATTGCCGAGTACAGGGCTGATGAATTTCGTCAATGAATAAGTAAGTAATTAAACGAAAGAGGCAGCTGAAGTTACAGTGATGAAAAAATTTCAGTCACTTGATGGATAAGTCAAAACAGTTTATTTTACGATTTGCGATTGTGTCATGCGCCGAAATCAACAAACCGAGTAGGGAGAAAGGAGGTTATGTTATTATAACACCTGTGTGATTGTTGTCCCTTTCGACACGGGAAGACAACCGGCCGTGTGATTTTTGTTCCGAATGCAATGTATATGCATTATTTACTTTGCAGTGCGGAGTCGCATCTCTGGATTTCAAGAATTTTTGTGTGTTGTGATTTGTAGACCGGTTATTTTGATCTCAGCTCAAGCTACTCTTATCGCCCAGAGTGAAGCTCCAATTATGCCGGCTCAATCTGCTATTTAAACAGCAAGAAACCTTCTGCAAAAATCTGGAGAAATTGCACTGGATGATAAAAATGAAGTGAACAACAAAGCTGTGACTGAGCTGAAAGACTGACCGGCAATGTTGTTTCCATAGAAATGTCTATTTTACTGAAAAAAATTATACAATTAATAATTATATTATGATAATGAATACAAATATTATCTATTTTTATTAAATTGCAGTATTCACTACTGAGAAATCCTGTGATTGATTTAAGAAATTATGATGATTTTAGCCAGAGATCTAAAATTCTACCTAAATATCATTAAAATCATTTAAAAACCAAGAACCTTATAAATTTTTAATCAATTATATCTTATAATCATATTTACCTGTAAACTAACTCACGATTCAGTCTACAACTCATAAATAAATGTAACAAATCAAATATTATAAAACACTTAATAATTAAGGTAATAATTTAAGTAATTATACCTTTAAATAAACATAAACCATCTCATACCCACTTTTATAGTACATGTATGTATGTTATAGCCATCCTCAATCAGAAGGCATCCCAAAATAATTGATCATTTCTCAAAAGCCTTCATGCTCTTGTAAACATAAACAAAACTTCTGTAAAAAAACAACCTAAAAATTATATTTCCAAATAAAATTTTAGACACAAAAAAAAATTAGTTAGAACTTATAAAATGAATGACATTGAACATAGAATTCCAATAAAACTGAAACAAAAATAAACCAAATAATAAGACGCACTTAAGATTCAATATTTGTCAATTAGAAACCTGAGCAGGAGAATTATTAGCATTAGCTGTAGGTTGCAATGTTAATAGTGTTTCAGCTCTAGAAAGAAGCGTTAAAATAGCTCCTGGTGGTCTACCATGTACAGACACATCACTAATACTTAGAGATACGCTAAGAGGCTCTTGCATTAAAATGTCTATTAAAAAAAATGTTGACATTAGGTATTTGAATTAAAAATTTGTAATATCATTAGAACATGAATAACTAAAACTCATTTGAAGGTGGCAAATAACCATAAAACAAAACATCTCCACATGAAAATTGCGATAAATCTTCACAAAGCATCAGTCTTTTTACCAGTAGAGTCATGCCATAATACTGAGCTCCATGCTTTAATATACGAATATTTACACTTTCCAGATCAATATCTGTAATTCGCAGATAGTTAAAAATGACTGAAAAAATCTTTGGATCTCTGTCGATAAACAGCACTTCATTCTCATCTCTTCTAAAAGTGATAAGTGGTAAGATATGGTGTGTATAAACAATGGATGGTTACGTAAAAAGTATCCACCAAAATAAACTTTATTTATGTTATGCATAGATGCATATAAGCTATAACTATTTGTCCTATGACATTACTAATTAGGAAAAGTAATATTCTTGCTATGTCGGCTTTTGAAAATTTCTTTACTTCTAAAATAAATATTGTTTAAATAATTAAAAAGGAAGACTTGAAAATATTTAAATTAAAAAATTTGAACTTAAAGTATATAACCCTACCTGACTCAGACTTATTACAATTGACAGCTTTACCAAAAGAAGCGAAAAAACACCTGCCAAGCCTTGTAAAAAATAATCTCCACCATAAATGTCTTTATAACCAACATATCTACATTGCGGAGATCTCCAATTTCAGCTAGTTGCAGTAGCTCATCAAAGCCCTACGATAAGAATTGAAATTAATTTAATACAGTTATAATACTGCAGTACTGACTTAGAACACAAAAATAGCAACTTCAGCATCAGTTAGTAAGGAGCCTAAACCCCAAAATGTTCCAACTCCAGTAGCTGTAACTCCAACTCATTCAAATTCTTGTTCAGAGTCAACCATAATGACCAACATACATTAAACTTAACTAGCAATGCAAGTACTCAGCAATGCAGTAAAGAATGAGTCAGATATCTATGACAGAGTCTGACGAGAAGTCCAAAACGTTAAAGGTAAATAAAAATTTAATAATTATGAATTGTTAAAATTAAAGAAATTAAAAAATTCAACCTCAAGGAAATATATATTATTCTCACTGAGAATAAATCTTTGTAATAATTCGTTGTTGTATCCTCACTGTGATCTGCTTCATAATTAATAATTAATGTTAGAGATCTTAAGATATATGTTAGAACATGTGGCATAGTAGTTCTACTTCTTCATCACATTAATCGGACCTAGAGGAAAAAATTATTCTTTCAATTTCTTTCTATATATCCCTATCATCAGGAAAGTTTTAAAATCTACAAAAAAAATACTGACCTCCAAAATAAATAAAAGCTCCGCCTAATCTCTCTGAAAAATTCCCATTAGAAGTTTATACATTTCAGACAAAAATATCCAAATTCATTACTTGAAATATCTTTAACATCCTGTAAAATTAGAAACAACAATTATTTGATTTATTTATTAATATAACTATAGATATAGACCCAACGTAAATACAATAGGAAACCGACTCATCTACTGACTACTACAGTACGCTACACAATTGCGCGCGACGTGTATATTCAAATAGCGAAACCATACACTCGGTTTGTGACCGTCACAATGGTCAGGCTGAACAGAATATACCACGTCGGGACTCGGATATACATCTTTTTATTATTTCCTCTTTTACAATTTCCCTAATTAATCCCTATTAAATCGTTACCGTCAGTTTCGCAAAGCGGACGATATCGCACAATCTCATGCCGCAATATACTAAAAATTAAAATATAAAATTGTTGCAACCAGGCACCGATCATATTGAAATTCGAACGTCCTAAGAATTTAGTCTAACACTCACCACCCATAGTGGTGAACTATCCAAAACTTTTAAAAAACTACAACAAACGTTTCTTCATTCTTAGGAAAGCGAAAAAATACAACTACTTGGAGAATCGATTTACACATATTATTTTAAAACTAAATAACTTTTATATAAAATGGCCGACAGAGCAAAAGAAGATGAATCCTCATCAGTGGCAAATATTTAAAAAAATTTTGTTATAATTGTAGAAAATTACATTTTGAGACATAAGCACGTTACGAAAATATTTTATATCTTCAGAAGATGATACTCAAACTTGGTTTGAACAACAAAGAAGAAATAAAAAAATTAATCAGTCAGGAAAATAATGAAATTAATAATTAAGAATTAGAATTAGATAAAACAAAGAAAATACTATATTCTATACAATCAATGATTCATGATCATAATCAAGAAATACTAAGAGTACACTTAAGTAATAATAACTTTTATCTGCAAATAAAATTTTAAAATATAATTAATAATATAATAAAATAATTATAGATCACATCAGACACTAGCATCAAAACTGACATCACCATCGTCAAATCAAGAATTAAATGAAACCTCCGATTCAATCCAATATAAGTATTTAAAACTTTTCTCCTAATGATATATAAATATCGCGAACCTCATACCTGTTAATATCAATCCTGTAAACATTCCTATTCATCATTTTCCTACCGTATCCCAGCCAAACAATAATGCAACAAATAATGAACACATTCCAGAAAGAACCTCAACTTCAAATCGACCAAGTAAATTTACAATTTATACTCCTGCTAAATCAAATCAAAATGAAACTATTACTGAATAACCATCTTTTCAAATATCTAATTAAATGAATAACTATAATGTTGAATAAACCAATCAACTATTTTAATAAAATACAATTAAACTAATAAATGCATTTATTATTTTAATGATTCTAATTAATTTACACTAATATACTGAAAAATATTAAAATATGAACAATAAATGATATCTGATTATTACACAAAACAATAGAAAAAATGTATCTACATTTATACTCCTGCTAAATCAAATCAAAATGAAACTATTACTGAATAACCATCTTTTCAAATATCTAATTAAATAAATAACTATAATGTTAAATAAACCAATCAACTATTTTAATAAAATACCATTAAACTAATAAATGCATTTATTATTTTAATGATTCTAATTAATTTACACTAATATACTGAAAAATATTAAAATATGAACAATAAATGATATTTGATTATTACACAAAACAATAGAAAAAAATGTATCTACACATATCGTTAAAATTACTAGAATTAATAAAATACCTTTTGAAAATTGAGTTCATCACCTTCCCGTACTGTGTCATGAGATATTCTATTTATGTGCATGTGCGCTTCAACTCCTTTCAAAAATAAAAGATTCGTAATGATAGACCTAACAAGCACAGATGACTTGAATACTTATTAGTGTTTCTTAAGTTCCTGTTTGGATTTATAAATGATGTGTTCTTAATAGCACATATCTATAGTAGTCTGTCAACAATATTTTTGTCCAAAGTATCTATTCCGTTTGTATCAATCAATAACTGAAGTTATTCCAAAGTCATGGATGGATACTGTCGTTTGAAATTGTAAAAAAGTTTTATCATTATTATAGATTATATAAGTTTTAAAGAAATAATATTCTTTGAAAAATATAGATTATTATTATTATTAGCACTTACCAATGACTTTTGTAGTATAATTCAAAGACAAAATAGAACAAAATATTTTCAGTTATATTTTCAATCTTTCTGCCACAAATAATTATCAGTAACCAACATAACTTCTGTATACAAATTATCAGGCTCACATAATACTAATGCACGATACACTACTTTCTTGTAAGGATCAATAGCAAATCTCACATGCTTTCTATTATAAAAATTCAACGTCATTCTGCACTGGAACTAATTGTAAGATGAAGTATTGGATACTCTTAACTTCTCAAAGAGGAGGTCTAAACTCTTGAACAAGCACCGTACTGATCCGGGCACTGTAGTGCTTTCAAATCATTACATTTCATACAATAATATAGAAGAGATCACGGAAGCCTGTCCTCAACTATTACCTCTTTTAAATACGCCATCTAATTTTTTATTTTGATGTCGACAAAACACTTGACCCAAGATAATATGCCTGAATGATATACCTCCTCTTCTTACTCGTAATAAATTAATTTTACTCACAATAAAATTCGTATTGAACCAATTGATACTTTTTATATATGCTGTATAACTATTTTAAATATGCAATAAAAATGTCCTAATAAATGTTTAAGGCAAGATGATATTCGAAAATACAGACCCGTCCCATATCGAAACTCAACATCGTCATTAAGACTATTTAATTGACAAATCACCATTCACGAAAAATTCTCTCTCTCTCTCTCTCTCTCTCTCTCTCTCTCTCTCTCTCTCTCTCTCTCTCTTTCTCTCTCTCTCTCTCTCTCTCTCTCTCTCTCTCTCTCTCTCTCTCTCTCTCTCTCTCTCTCTGGAAAGACGCCTCGTGCAGAAGACGTCTAGGTGTGCTCCCGCACTGCACACCGACACTCTCGCCTTACGTGTTCGCTCTCTGTCTCTCTCACACACACGCGCAGTCGTATGCTCCCACACAGCGTATCCTCACGAGTATGCCCGCACCACACTTTTCACTCTCGTGTTCTCTCTCTCGGCTCTCTCACTCTCTCTCTCTCTCTCTGGAGTTACGTATATTCACGGCGGTGGTATCGGGTTGTATATTCGTGAGGATTTGCGCTTCTCTCTATTGGAAGCTTCTAACATCAGTAATATTAATGAGATTGAATATATGCTTGTTAGCATTGAATGAGGTTCAAAAATTTTGCTTGGCGGTGTTTACCGCAGACCAAAAGGGCATACTCTTTCCACCTTCTTCAACGCTCTGCAAAATCATTCTCACCGGTTCGGGAATGTTTTTGTTGCGGGCGATCTTAATTCCGACTTGCTCTCCGTTGATTATTACGGCAATCATCTCCGTAATTTGATTAATGAAAATAATTTTCACCTTGTACCGTTTGGCGCTACTCATCACACAGATAATTCCGACACGTGGATCGATGCGATTCTATCGGATTGTGGCGATAAGGTCGTGCACTATGAGAAATCCACTGCACCTTTCATAAATGGCTATGACTACCTTATGATTGATTTCACGTTGGATCTCCCTGTAAAGCACGAGCTGTAAAGCACGAGCTGCAGACCATATCACGTGATTTTCGAAGATTCTCATCAGCTGCTTTTCTGGCTGATCTTCTATCTGATCTTTCCATGCCAGTTTTCTTCGATCCTTTAGCCAGTGTCGACGACAAGCTGGCCGGTTTTCAGCAAGCTGCGCTTAAGGCTTTGGATTCTCATGCACCGTTTACCGTACGTAAGCCAAATCGCAACCCTACTCCGTGGTTTACACTAGACCTTAGGAATCGTTGTAAAGCTCGCGATCGGCTATACAGCGCAGCTAAATTATCCAGAAATCGGGCAGCTATTACCCGTTACAAAATTGCTCGCACGGAGGTGAAAAGTGCAATTCAAAGTGCACGCGAGAAGTACTTATTACACGGCTGCTCTGACAGAGAGAAATGTTGGAGCTATCTGCGTCGAAATGGTTTAGTCCCGGCCAAAAGCAAATTACCTCTCTATTTCTTTGATAAGGATACCCTCATCAAATATTATTCCTCTGTCACTTGCGCCCATCCAACTTGCTCGCCTGATTCTTTAGGTGCTATTCTCGATGGGCACTATAACAGTTTAGGTTTTGCGCATGAATTTAGGTTTAGAAATCTTGATTGCGTCGAGGTTGCGCAGTATATGTTAGCTTGCCTCTCTAAAGCCAAAGGTCGAAGCTGTGATGAGCTATCTCTCTCATATTTTGAGCAAGTATTACCTAAAATTGCCCCGTTTTTCACGGAGCTTTCTAATCTGTTGATTGCAAGCGGAGTCTACCCGTCAATTTGGAAAAGGTCGGTCATTGTGCCACTTAGTAAATGCCTGACACCTAGCTCTCCGGGTGATACTCGCCCTGTTGCTAACATCCCACACTTTGCCAAGGTGTTTGATAAAATAATTACAGACCAGGTTATTGCTTACCTCGAAGATAATAATCTTATCTCACCGTACCAATCTGGTTTTCGTAGCAACTACAGCACGCAAACAGCACTATTGAATGTCACTGATGATATCAGGCGGGGCGCGGATAAGGGCCTTCTGTCCCTGCTTTTATTGTTTGATTTTAAGCGTGCTTTCGACTTGATCGACCACGCTACCTTGCTTGCCAAGCTGAAGTCGATTGGTTTTTCAAGCGACGTGGTTCGTTGGTTTCACTCATATCTAACTGGTCGTTCACAGGCTGTTGTCGGCCTCGATGGCACCCTTTCCGATTTTCTTCCCAACACGTCGGGTGTGCCTCAAGGATCTTCTCCAGGCCCTGTGATTTTTCTCATCTATATTAATGAGATTATCTCAGTCCTTCGACATTGCAGTAAGTCGTGCATGCTGTTTGCCGACGATCTGCAAATATATATACAATGTCTACCTGGTGATATTAGTAGAGCGGTCGCATCCCTTAACAAGGATGCTAGCCACATTCTCAAATGGTCTCAGGATAATGGCCTCCTTTTGAATGTTGGCAAAACGAAAGCTATGATTGTTGGATCAACTCAGCACCATATGCGTCTGGATTTGCAGCAAATCGAACCAATCGTTGTGGGTGGATTACCGATTCCCTTTGACGATTCCGTGAAAAACTTGGGTATAATTTTCTCGAAAACTCTCTCTTGGAATGCTCATGTATCTCGCACCTACTCTAACGCGCATTTTGCTCTTTATCGCCTTAGGTTTAAGGGTTATTGTCTTCCTATTAATTTAAAAATCCAACTAGTCAATGCTCTAGTTCTTCCATATATCGACTATGCTTGTCTCGTTTATATGGACCTTCCAGATTACCTTGCAATCAAACTGCAAAGGCTGTGTAATTCTGAGGTACGCTTTATCTTTTTCTTGAGGAAAGACTCTGAGCTTGGCCCGTACTATGCCAAGTTGGCCTGGCTATCACTTAACCACAGGCGAAATTATTATTTAGGAATTACTTTGTACAAGCTCTTCGTTCACAAGCGGCCCGGATATCTTGCTGAGTTATTTGTGCCACCTAACGAGGAATTACGGCGCTCGGCTAGAAACCAGTCGTCTGCGTTTGCGATACCGACTGCCAGGACCGAGAGTTTTAAAAACTCATTCACAGTTAAAGGCATGCACTTTTGGGACTCTATCCCTACAACTATTAGGCTTAGCAAATCGCTAGGCGCATTCAAACAGCGCCTTTATGATTATCTTTTAAATGTGCCGCAACGTTATGTGAATTATTAATTTTAGGTTAGATTAAGGATGTTACTGCGAGTTTACTTTGCTCTTAATATTTTGCTTCTATTTTGCCATTGAATATTTGTTATTATTTTGTTACTTTTATTTTGTATTTTATCTTGCTATGTTGTATGATTTGCTCTTCGCCCTACGGCCACTTGGCCATTGCGTTAATAAGATTGTTTATTAATCAATCAATCAATCTTTCGGCTCTCTCTCTCTCTCTCTCTCGCTTACTCGTTCTCTTCTCTCTCGGCTTCCGGTGGACGTCCGTCGGTGCTCCCGTCGATGCCTCCTGGACTCCTCCTGGACCTGGTGGCAGCTGGCGGCTTCGACTCTTCCACGCCGATGTTGCTAGCTGCTCTGGTTCTCTGGATGATGGTGGCGGACTGGCTGGCTTCCTTCCTCTAGTCGGGATGGTCGCTGGCTTGTCCGGGCGTTGGCACTTCCTAGTGCCAACGTGCTGCACCTGTACTACACTCGCGCACTCTCACACACTCTTGGGAGACTCTCCCAATCACCTCTAGTCGTCGATCTCGGGTCGACAAGCAGAGAAGGACGCGCGTAACTCTCGCCAACATCGACGTGCACCGTCGACAATTGGGAGAGAACTCGCGGATTTCCACGCTAGTTCTCGCGCTCACCCTCCTCTCGTGCTCGTCGGGCCCGAGCTTCTTGCGGGCTTCCGATTGGCTGCCAGTCCGCGCGGATAGCGAGCCGCGCATCGGCGCTCGCTGATTGGCTCGCGACATGCGGAGGACCGATCAGCGCGCGCGCCGACGAGGCTCTCTCTCGCGCCAACGATGCTCACTCTCGCGCCGACGATGACGGTTAGATAGTCCGTTCCCCGAACTTGAGGACAAGCCGGCGCAGGCAACAACACGTCGACACGCTCGTTTATTCCTCGCACTTAGGGCTTGGCGGACACTCCAGTGCGGAGTTTGCTGTGTTCTCCCATCTGACGCCTCCCCAGGTCGCCGATAGGGGAACGCCCACCACTTGTGGAGGGTATCGTGGAAATAAAATACACGAGGCGGACGAAAAACCAACTAGGGGAAGGCACCCCGAATATAAACCAATTATGGATAGTGAGTTAACAACGACACTACCCCAAGCGGGTCAAGCTGAAAAGCCCAGTCCCGCCACCGGTTCCGATCGGGTGAAAGCCCCGGTGGCCGGCGCTGGCCCCACGGATTTTGGGGGGGGGGGGGGGCAAACTCACGACACCAGTATGGAGGTAATACCCAGTCTGGATTCAGTATCTACCACTGCATTAGGAGCTGCGTCAGGGGAATCTATCTGGAACAGTTGCGTTCAACGCAAGCAAGACCAGCTCGACCGTCTGGGCGCTAGAATCGATGAGCTTATCGATTTTGTAAGGGACAAACACAATGTCCACAAGCCGATAAAGGATCTTGTTCGTAGTATAAGGGCCATATACAGAACGGTGTGCACGGCTGATGACAATCTGCAACAAAGTCAACGACCAGGATTGGAGGGAAAGACTACGCAAACCACTCCGAGTCTGCGCAGTAGAAAAGAACAGGAAGGCACTAGGAAGGTTTCGATTACCCCCCATCCGCAAAAAGTAAAAAAGACCGAACCACAGAGTCGGCAAGTCGCTGGAGGGGCAACAGAACAGGAGGAAAATACCGACAGGAGGGGGTCGAAAGAAGGAAAGTGGCGCAAGGTCGCAAGGAAGAAGAAAGGGAGAAAAAAGATTCCCTGGGAGAGGAAGCCTCCAAGTAGGGCCAGACCAAACTCCATTGTGATAAGGGCCAAAGACGGTGTGTCCTACGCGGATATCTTAAAGGATATCAAAACTGACCCGGAGCTAGTTGACCTCAAAAAAGAGGTCACAAAAATAAGAAGAAATGCGGGGGGTGCGCTGATCCTGGAGCTGGATAGCAAAAGCACGAAAGCGCAAGAACTGGCCCTCAAAGTGGAGGGGAAAGTAAAAGAGAAGGCATCGGCTATGACAAGGTCCCAGCAACTCACTCTGGAGATCAGAGATATCGACGAAGTCACTACAGAGGAAGAAGTTCGGGAGATCCTATCCGAACACATCAAGGATGGGTCATCTGGATCGATATTAGTAAGATCCCTACGACCAGCCTATGAAAGAACGCAGATAGAAGTCGTAAGTGCTCCACTTAATTCGGCGGCAAATCTGATAAGGGAAGGCAGAGTCCGTATTGGATGGGTGAACTGCCGTGTTCGGAGAAAAAGAGAAATAAAGCGCTGTTATAGATTTTGGCAAATAGGTCACACTGCAGCCAAGTGCGGAGGGACAGACAGGTCGAAAGCCTGCAGACGCTGTGGTGGCTCAGAGCACGAAGCCATGTTGTGCAACAAGGATCCATGCTGCCTGCTGTGCGAAGATGCCGGAAAATCCCAGACGAAGCATGCATCATACAGCTATGCATGCCCGTTTACCCAGGAGTACATTAAAAAGTTTAGAGGATGAGACTTCTGCAGCTCAACCTAAACCATTGCGAAGTTGCACAGGATCTCCTGGAACAGTCCGTCCGCGAATCTTCCATAGATGTTGCTATCATCTCGGAGCAGTACAAAGACAGGGACGCCACACAACAATGGTTCACCGATTGCAGCAGCAGGGCAGCAATCTGGGTTAGAGCGAATACCTATGTACAGGAACGACCACACGTCCTAAGAGAGCTTTATACCTGGGTAAAAGTGAGGGGAATATACATCTTTAGCGTGTATGCTCCCCCAAGTCTTACACAAGCCCAGTTCGCAATAAAAGGCCCCTAATTATTGCCGGAGACTTCAATGCGTGGTCCATCATCTGGGGGAGTACCTCCACTAACAACAGAGGAAAAATACTTCTTGAAAGTCTAACAAGACTTGAGGTCTGCCTAATGAACAAGGGCTCTGAACCAACGTTCGTTAGAGGCGAACAAACCTCAATAATTGATCTGACCTTTGCAAGCGACGATCTTAGCACATACCTGCAGAAGTGGAAAGTAAGCGATCAATATACGCGCAGTGACCATCGGGCTATAATGTACGAAATAGCGACTGCGAGTGGGCCGAAGACGTATAATATGCGTAAATGGAACGCCAAATCACTAGATCGGGAAGCTTTTGAAGTCATGGTGGAAGGGGAAGGGCTCAATGCGGGTACACCCAACTCCATGTCCGACTCTCTTATGGACCTCGTTACAGAGGCGTGTAATGAATCCATGACACGATCCCAAAAAACGAAAAAAGGGCATAAGGAAACATACTAGTGGACAAGTGAAATTGCTGAACTGCGCAAGAAATGCCATTGAGCACGCAGACTTGCTCAAAGAGCCCAGAACAATCGAGGAAACTTGGGGGAGCAATACCGGCTGGCACGAAGAAGGCTACGTAAAGCAATAAAATCGAGCAGAAAACGCTGTAATCTAGAACTTTGTGAAGGAGTAAACAGGGACTTATGGGGCCGTCCCTACCAAGTGATCATGGCGCGACTAAAGCGTAAAGTAGCAGCACCGCCAGGCGAAGCGGAATTCTTGAGCAGCATAATTGAAGTCCTCTTTCCCAAGGACGATCAATGTCAGGTTCACTGTAAAGCCCCATCACCAGATAATATCCCACCTCTAACTGAAGAGGAACTCAGAAGAGCCTTCGCAAAGACCAGGGACGCAGCTGCACCCGGCCCAGATGGCGTCCCAAATCAGGCTATCAAGCTGGCAATAAAAAGTAACCCAAAGGTATTTCTAAGGGTTTTTGAAGCGTGCCTTCCGGAGGGCATCTTTCCTCAACGCTGGAAACTGCAACAGCTAGTCCTGCTGCCAAAAGGCGACAAACCACCGGAAGATCCGTCGTCCTACAGGCTTATTTGCTTGTTAGACACCCCAGGGAAGATTCTTGAAAAAATCATAGTCGGACGACTTCAAGATTTCACCGAGGGGCCCTTAGGGTTATCAGAACGTCAATTCGGCTTTTGCAAAGCCAAATCCACCACAGACGCGATCATGCTAGTGGTTAACACAGCACGCGAGGCAATTAGCGGCAAGAGATGGAAGCGAGCAGCTAAGAAGTATTGCGCTATTGTCACCCTGGACGTTAAAAATGCTTTTAACTCTGCACGCTGGCCCCAAATCATCAGTGCCTTAGAAGGACTAAGGGTGCCAAGTTATATTCGGGAAATAGTGGCAAGCTACTTAAGCAATAGGACACTACAATATCGCACGGACGACGGTACTGTGAAACACGATGTTACTGCAGGCGTTCCACAGGGGTCAGTCATGGGCCCAACACTGTGGAACATCATGTATGACGGGGTATTGAGGATTCCGGTACCTCCCAATATTAAGATTATTGGATTTGCGGATGATATTGCGATAGTAGTGACCGGTAAAACATACGATACCTAGGAGTACAAATCGACGCCCAACTAAGGTTCGATGAACACCTTAAAAGAGTCGGTAAGAAAGCATCGCAGGTGGCGAATGCGTTAGCGGGACTGATGCCCAACATAGGCGGACCGCGGCAAACTCAAAGACAGCTGCTGGCACACGTAATTGACTCAATTACACTGTACGCCGCCCCGGTCTGGCATGAAGCAGCAACGGTGAAGTCGTACACCAAGGAGGTAACATCAGCACGCCGTCGGGCCTGTCTACGCGTCACTAGCGGATACAGGACGACCTCTAGCGATGCTATCGAGGTCCTGGCGGGAATTCTCCCTCTGGATCTTGCAGCAGAAGAAAGGGCAAGACTCTTTGAAAGGCATCAAGAAGATGAGCGGACAAGGGCACAAATTAAAAAGGAGGAACGCCAACGGACCCTGGAAGCATGGCAGCGTAGATGGAGCGCGTCCACAAAGGGAAGATGGACACACCGTCTGATGCCTAATATAGGAGTATGGATAAACAGACGACATGGCGATCTGGATTTTTATCTCACTCAACTACTGACGGGGCATGGCTGCTTCAGGTATTACCTGCACCGTTTCAAATTGGACAATGAAGGTACTTGCCCAACTTGCCCGAATTCCCTCGAAGATGCCGAACACATCATCAAAATTTGTCCACGATTTGCCGCAGAAAGAGAAACTCTCTTAATAAGTCTAGGTGAAGCCGTCACGACCGAGAACTTAGTCAGGCTGATGCTCAAGTTAGCAAATAACTGGAAGGCTGTGGCGTCGTTCGCGGCCACCGTAATGAAAAAACTTAGAAGTGAGGACACGGCAAGACGTCAGCTTACGGAATCCCGAGACGATGAGACTACCGTCCGTATATCTGCTCCTTAGATCGATGCTGAGAATTGTAGGTAACTAAGTTGAGCCAAGACTCTCCCACCCGATGCAGAGGAACGTAGGCGTCGGGGTTGAGGCTACAATTAGATGTGGCAATGCCCGTCTAATGTAAGTGCTCCTCAAACCGATGCAGAGGAACGTAGGTTGAGCTGAGCCCAGCTCCCCTGCCTGATGCAGAGGAACGTAGGGCGAGGGTTGAGACTGCCAGAGGATGACCGGACGATGCAGTAAGAAGCAGACGAGTTTGATCCTGAACCCCTAATCACTAAGGTGGACGGGGGTAGTATGGAAATATCAAACCCCAAAGAAGAAGCCAATCGGCTGGTAAACGGCCCCACCGAAGTACGATGTCTAGCGATGGTGCCGGTGTGGTCTTGATGTCGTAGGGCCACTTGAACAGAGTTCGCTCTGTCAACGTCCGTATAAAAAAAAAAAAAAAAAAAAAAAAAAAGCCGAGAGAAAGCCGAGAGAGAAAGTGAGAGAAGAGAGAGAGAGAGAGAGAGAGAGAGTGAGAGAGCCGAGAGAGAGAACACGAGAGTGAAAAGTATGGTGCGGGCATACTCGTGAACGAGGATACGCTGTGCGGGAGCGTACGGCTGCGCGTGTGTGTGAGAGAGACAGAGAGCGAACACGTAAGGCGAGAGTGTCGGTGTGCAGTGCGGGAGCACACCTAGACGTCTTCTGCGCGAGGCGTCTTACCAGCGTAAGTGTGACAAGAGAGAGAGAGAGAGAGAGAGAGAGAGAGAGAGAGAGAGAGAGAAAGAGAGAGTGAGAGAGAGAGAGAGAGAGAGACAGAGAGAGAGAGAGAGTGAGAGAGAGAAGGAGATCACACTGGCCGCGCGGCGACCGACGGGAACCGAGTCGAGCGCGTACGTGTGACGCAAGAGAGAGAGAGAGAGAGAGAGAGAGAGAGAGAGAGAGAGAGAG
>QLSS01000261.1:33932-65029 GCA_024372645.1 Trichomalopsis sarcophagae
ACGGAGCAGCGGCAAAAATTACGTCAGAAATGACATTTCAAGATTGCCTTAGTGATCTTGAGAAGGTCAATTCAAGGTCAAATAAGAAGTATCAGCCTAAGATTGTTTTCCTTTCAATTTTTTCGTAGAATTATCGTTTTGTTATTGTAATAAACATTAAGAGAATAATTTACTTAAAATGTGATTATGCTTTGCTGACTTCAAAGCCATTTTGTAAGGTCAAAAGTGCAAAAATGCAATATCAAATGTTATGTGGAGTCCATATTTATATCCTAACTTTAGTGTTGCCCAGGAACAACGACATGGACGTAATAGGATTGTGTTCCCTTTGGGGTGCTCGATTAGAGTGAGTCCCCTTGCCTCTCACTTTTATTATGTACAGATTTGAATGTAGGTGCCCAAAGACACCACCATTTTTTTGGATTCTATTCAGTTCTTGAGATGTTTTCGTAAGCGAATTTTTATCCTATTTTTAGCGTTACTCAGGAACGACGTGGATACAATTGGCTACTAATTTTCCTCATCGAATTTTGCCTGAATTTATTGTTGAAATAAATAATTTATTTTGTAAAGATGATTTTTCATGTTGAATTTTCCCTCGACTCATTGTTGAAATAGACAATTTTTCTAATAAGAGATCTCATTTCATATGAATTTATCCTCTACTCATTGTTACTTACACTTAGTATTCAATAGTTTACTAGTTATTGAATAGTTATTGATTAGCCAAACTAATCAAATATCATTTGTTTAACATTTTTTTCTTTTTCATTCATTGATCTTTATTTTTTCTATTAAAATTTACTAACTTGTTATAAATTTTTAACAATGACTGATTATCCAGCCGCTGAAAGGGTTGATATTTTATTGATTCTTGGTGAATCTAGACGTAATTATCGACAAGCTGCAGCCTTGTATCGAATTCGATATCCCGATAGAAGACATCCATGTAATACAACCATTCGTGAGATATACCGTAGAGCTCAACAAGGGCAACTAGCACGGGTTAGAGAACGTCGTAATTACAACGAAGATGATCTTCGTGTAATGGTCGTTTTAGCAATGGTTCATTTGGATCCCCACGTTAGTACCCGTGAAATTCAAAGGCAAAGTGGTATACCTATGGCTACTGCTTGGAGAATACTGAGAAGTCAACGTTATCATCCATATCATATTACTTTGACTCAGGATCTCACACCTGCTGATATGAGGTTAAGGCTACAGTTTTGCCAATGGGCACGACAAATGATTGCTAATGATCGTAACTTCTTTCAATACGTAATGTTTTCTGATGAAGCAAAATTCAAAAGCAATGGAGAGCTTAACCGAGACAACTGTCATTATTGGTCGAATGTTAATCCGCATTGGTACAGGCAGATAGATAACCAAAATTGTTGGAGTCTTGATGTTTGGCGTGGAATTGTTAACGGATACCTTGTAGGCCCATACTTTTTCGATGAAAATGTAACTGGCCATAATTTTTTTACAGTTCCTGAGAGAACGTCTTCCAGTACTTCTTGAAGAAGTAGATTTATACACAAGAGAAAGAATGTGGATTCAATTAGATGGAGCTCCTGCGTACTATGCTCGAATAGTTAGACAATATCTAAATCAAAATTACCGTGACAGGTGGATTGGACGAACTGGACGTGGAGATTTGGGTGTTCGATGGCGACCGAGATCTCCAGATATGACATCACCCGATTTCTATTTGTGGGAGTATTTGAAAGATGTTGTTTATGAACATGAAACTACAACAAGAGAAGATATGATCCACAGAATTCAAACCGCTTGTGAAAACATCCCAAGAGCTGTATTACTCAGAACAGTAGAACATTTTCAGCAGCGAATTGAACTGTGTATCCAACAAAATGGTGGTGTCTTTGAGCACTTGCGTTGAATTTTGAGCAAAAGTGAGAGGCTAGGGGACTCACTCTAATTAAGCACCCCGAAAAGTGAGAGGCAAGGGGACTCACTCTAATCGAGCACCCCAAAGGGAACACAATCCTATTACGTCCATGTCGTTGTTCCTGGGCAACACTAAAGTTAGGATATAAATATGGACTCCACATAACATTTGATATTGCAAATTTTGCACTTTTGACCTTACAAAATGGCTTTGAAGTCAGCAAAGCATAATCACATTTTAAGTAAATTATTCTCTTAATGTTTATTACAATAACAAAACGATAATTCTACGAAAAAATTGAAAGGAAAACAATCTTAGGCTGATACTTCTTATTTGACCTTGAATTGACCTTCTCAAGATCACTAAGGCAATCTTGAAATGTCATTTCTGACGTAATTTTTGCCGCTGCTCCGTATTCGGAGGTCAAAAATAGGGGTTCCCGTTAAAAAAAACACAATGACCTTCAAATGACCTTGAAAATCGAGTTGAAAGTCAAAGGTGTTGATGTCATTAGATGGCCCTTTTTGCCCCCTTCAACTTTTGTCAAGGTCATCTTTCGACATCAGTAAAATAAATCAGACAAACAGCTGTTTAGCAGATTTTTTGTTATTTGACCTTGAATTGACCTTCTCAAGGTCACTAAAGCAAACTTAAAATATCCTTTGCGACGTAATGTTTTCCGCTCTATCCGATTCCAAGGTCAAAAATAGAGGTTTCTATTTAAAAAAAATCACAATTACCCTCAAATGACCTTGAAAATCGAGTTCAAGGTCATAGATGTTTGTGTCATTCGATGGCCCCCTTTACCCCCTTCAACTCTTGTTGAGGTCATTTTTCGTTAAAATTAGTTTTTCCATGGTTTTTTGTCGTGGCCGGATTAAAATGAAACACCCTGTTTTAAAGAGCGATGCACCGCCAGATAAATGCATTGGTAGCAGCAGCTTAAAAATTCTCGTACTAGTCTAATTTTCAGACTATTGAAAATCGGCGTAAAGTCTCTTACAGCGACGCTCGTCGAAAGACAACCTTCCAAGTTCTCGTACTCGAATGACTTTCCGACTGTCGCAGAACTGCGTAACGTCGCGTATAGCGTCGCCTGTCGAAAGTCAACTTTATTTTTTCATAAATCATTGATGCACTGGCTGACAAGAGCACTCGGAGTAGCAGCTGAAAAGTTCTCGTACTTGGCTGATTTTTAGACTATCGAAAATCGAAGTTAAGTCTCGTACAGCTACACCTGCCGAAAGTGAACTTTATTTTTTCATAAATAATTGATGCACTGACAGATAAGCCTGGGAAGATGTTGTCTAGATGATTCCTGACATCAACAGCGAAATGTGCTGGCGCCCCATCATGCATGAATATGATGTGTTGCTGCTGTTCCGGTGTCAGGACTTCATCGAGCAACATTGGCAGATCCTATCGCAAAAAGCGGAGGTAATTGTGCCCGTCCAATCTGTCTGGCAGCTCCCACATGCCTACTACTTCATTTCCAATAAGTCCTGCGCACATATTGATGGAAAATTTGTGTTGGAAGCTATTTGAAATATGTATTAAAATTTATTTTACGAAATTCGAACTTTTGGTCATAACATACGGGCATTCTGATAAGCATCTTTAAAGTTCTCATGCTCTGCTGATTTATCAGACTATCCGAAATCGGCGAAAAGTCGCGTATCGCCTCGCCCTTCGAAAGACAAGTTTATTTTTTATTGAAAAAGATATCACAGCGAGATAAAGGCATTCGAAGCAGCAGCTTAAAAGTTTTCGTGCACAGCTGAGTTTTTGACTATCCCAAATCAGCCTAATGTCGCGTAACGCCTCGTCAGTCGAAAGGGCACTTTTATTACAATAAATAAGCATCATAAAAGTTCTCGTAAACGTTGCCCGTCGAAAGTCAACTTTATTTTTTCATAAATAATTGATGCACCGCCAGTGAAGTGTATTTGGAGCAGCAACTTAAAAGTTCTTGTGCTCGAGTAATTACGAGACCGTCGCAAATCGGCGCCAAGTATCGTTAAAAGACAACAATATTTCTTCTTAAAAAAGCGATTTATGGGTGTTAAGTGCATTTGGGGCTGCACTTCCAATGTTCTCGTACTCGAATAACAAGCTCTTTTGTGCAGGAAATATTGAAAGTGGTTAATCAATTATTTTGCAGAACAAATATTTCAGCTTTCGTCTGTTTGCTGAACAACTCTTCCATTTTTCTCCAGTCACTTTTCAATAATCGTATTTTTGAATAAAAAGTAGCAGGGACTACGATCTCAAAACAGCAACTAAAAACTTATTGTATGTAATCTTTAACAGTTGATAAGCTCATAGCTGACGTTCCGATCGATTTTCTTTTCTTTCGTTTCAATATGATGCTTTTATCTTTGTGGCTTTCACGACCGCGTTTTTCATTTGTTTTCACTATTTGCGACTCTACGTTTATCGCAATATTCAGTGTCATTGATCACATCTGCATGTGAACATCGGTGTAAGTTATGGCTCAAACACAACCGCCCGAGCGTAATGCAGGTTATACGAACCGCGAGTATGCCGATATGCACTTAGTGTACGGTGCGTGCAATCAGGTGGGCCGTTCTGCAGCAGCCGAATATCGACGTCGCTTTCCTAATCGCCGACACCCTGAGGCACAAATATTTACGCGACTACATCAACGCCTAGTTGAGACGGGCAGTTTTCAAGTAAGAAATCCTGATGTAGGTCGGCAAAGAGGTGCGAGAGATGAGTTCGATGAAGCCATTTTAGACTGTTTTGCGGAAGACCCAACAAGTTTACGTCGAACTACTCGATTTCTCGAGACATCATATTCAACGTGCCAACGTGTGATGAAGGAGGATGGCCAACACCCATACAAATCCCTGACGCATTCACGAAATCAGTGAGTACTTTTATTCTTAAAATCCAGAGCTCTTCACAGGCTAAATTGTGTTACCTGGTAGAAAATTGAGCAGATTTCTTGGCAGAATTTCTGGTCAAAATTTTTCAAAATGAGACATTGTTAGATATTCGTTTCAGAGTATATTCAGACGTTTTAGACAAGTATCATTTTAACACGCAAGAAATTCTGCCCAGAATCTGCTCAATTTTCTACAGGGGTTATGTGCTCTGTATTAATTATTTTGAAAAGCACCCGAATATTGATAAGTACTAAGCAGGCTCCGCCGCGTTTGCATCTGTTTAATTATTATAATGTTTCTACAAAAATATAATTAGACGATAATACAATTGACTCATTTGCACATTTCACATTTATATTCAATTCAATTTATGAGGTTATAAAATTAAAAACGTAACTGTTTTAAATAATAACATACTTATTTAATACAAACTTCAAAACAATTATAACATAAATTAATTAATTAAAGTATCAAATGAATATTGAAATATTTGAAATCTTGGGCCATTCAATACGGAAATTTATTTCTCAAACATAATCGAATCGCTATATCAACAATTTCACAACGTCCAGTAATCACTTTAACTAAAAAAAAGAGAGATAAGAGGAATACGTAATTAAAAAATTATGTGAATGATATTTAACTTTTATGTTCTTCAAAATTAATATCATTGTAATACTTTTTTATAGTGGAATGTGATCGTAAAAATAGGATGATATTCAGCCATTTGATCGTAGAGGGGCATGAGAGGGACCCCAACTTCCTGGACCTAATTGTATGGACGGATGAGAGTACTTACGCACATACAGGAATGGTCAATCCACACAACGAGCATTATTGGGCACACCAAAATCCATTTTTGGCTAGAGAAGGTAAAATAAGTAATTTCAAAGTACAGTTTTCAAATTTTTATAAAATACATAGTGCGTCTTTCGAGCGTGACTGCTATTCGCGCTTTCCCAACCTAACGCGATTCGGGGGAAATTAACTAACAGCGACAACTATTGAAATAGACCTGCTGACTCGCGTGGGTTACAGTTTATCGACGTTCTATTTCTGTAATGTCAAAATTCTTTACATTATAAAAAGAGAACTTTTGACGTCAAGTCCTGAATGCACTTGACTCGAGGTGCATCGCTTCTTTATAAAATAACATGGGTGTCTTTTAACAAGCGAGGCGATACGCTACTGTACACCGATTTGCGACAGTCGAAAAGTCATTCGAGTACGAGAACTTTAAACGTGCATCCCCGAATGCACTTAACAGCCATAAATCGCTTTTTTAATGAAAAATATCGTTCTCTTTTAACGGGCGAGGCCATACGATACTTAGCACCGATTTGCGACGGTCTGGTAATTACTCGAGCACAAGAACTTTTAAGTTGCTGCTCCAAATGCACTTCACTGGCGGTGCATCAATTATTTATGAAAAAATAAGGTTCACTTTCGGCAAACGTAGCTGTACGAGACTTTACTTCAATTTTCAATGGTCTGAAAATCTGCCAAGTACGAGAACTTTTCAGCTGCTACTCCGAGTCCTCTTATTTGGCAGTGCATTGATTATTTATGAAAAAATAAAGTTGACTTTCAACGGGCAACGTTTTACGTGACTACGCCGATTGACGATGGTCTGAAAATCTGCCAAGTACGAGAACTTTTATGATGCTTATTTATTGTAAAAAAAGTGCCCTTTCGACAGACGAGGCGATACGCGACATTAGGCTAATTTGGGATAGTCAAAAACTCAGCTGTGCACGAAAACTTTTAAGCTGCTGCTTCGAATGCCTTTATCTCGCTGTGATATCCTTTTCAATAAAAAATAAACTTGTCTTTCGAAGGGCGAGGCGATACGCAACTTTTCGCCGATTTCGGATAGTCTGATAAATCAGCAGAGCATGAGAACTTTAAAGATGCTTATCAGAATGCCCATATGTTATGACCAAAAGTTCGAATTTCGTAAAATAAATTTTAATATCTATTTCAGATAGCTTCCAACACAAATTTTCCATCAATATTTGCGCAGGACTTATTGGAAATGAAGTAGTAGGAATGTGGGAGCTGCCAGAAAGATTGGATGGGCACAATTACCTCTGCTTTTTGCGATAGGATCTGCCAATGTTGCTCGGTGAATTCCTGACACCGGAACAGCAGCAACACATCATATTCATGCATGATGGGACGCCAGCACATTTCGCTGTTGATGTCAGGAATCATCTAGATAACCTCTTCTCAGGCAGGTGGATTGGACGTGGTGGACCAACTCCTTGGCCAGCTCGTTCACCGGATTTAAATCCGTTGGATTATTTTTATTGGGGCAACAACAAAGAGAGCGTGTACGATAACGAAGCACCCGAGAATGTTAAAGAGCTGCGGGAACGCATTAGGGAGCATGCGAACAACATTCCCGAAGAAATGGTTCAGCGAGGTTCGCACGACATATTGCGACGCGCTCACGAATGCACAAGAGAGGAAGGAGAGCCCTTCGAGCATTGCCGACGAGAGCGAACGGCAAGGGAAAATGCCTAATTTAATTTTAATTTTTTTATTTTTACCTTCATGTTTTTGTTCTAAATAGATTTTATAAATTGTTAAAAAATGTTTTTCCTTTTAAGATGATAAATATAACGTCTTCCCCGCTGTACGGAATTGCCTCAAATGCACTTATCTCACAAAAAATCGCTTTTTTAATAACAAATATGGTTATCTTTTAACGGGCGAGGCGATACGCTACTGTACACTGATTTGCGACAGTCAGTAAATCATTCGAGCACGAGAACTTTTCACGTGCAGCCCCGAATGCACTCAACAGCCATACCCTGATTTTCCATGGTCTGAAAATCTTCCAAGTTAGAGAACTTTTAGCTGCTACTCCAAGTGCTCTTAGCTGCCAGTGCATCGTATATTTTTTGTAAAATATCGTTGACGGGCGTAAGTCTACGCGTCTGTATGCCGATTTCGGATAGTCTGAAAATCAGTAGAGCACCAGAACTTTTGAACTGCATCTCCAAAACAACTCCTCTGGCGGTGAATCGTTTATTTATTGTAAAATATCGTTGACTTTCGACGGGCATAGCTCAACGCGACTGTGCGCCAATTTCGGGTAGTCTGAAAATCAGTAGAGCATAAGAACTTTTGTGCTACTTCTCTAAAAGAACTTCTCTGGCAGTGAATCTGTTCGCGTATTATACGTCTCCGCATAATATATGTATCACCTAACATGGTTTTATTCTCGCGCCTCTTGATGACGCGTTAATCATGGCGCGCAAAAAAAAGAAAGAGCGCATGCGTAAGCCCTTCTACGGTCTGAGATCGATTAGCGCGCGAGAGAGCGTCAGATTCGTTTCGGCATCGATCAAGAGTAGTGTGATCCTGTAATGGAATCCCTGATTCCATTACGCGACTACGACGCAAATTTAAGTACGTCACACAAACTTTACACGAAACGAGAAAAACACATACGCGAGACACTCGCGAGCATCGTCATCGCAGCAGCAGCAAGAAGCAGCATTTCCCACCACAACGTATTCATATAAAGATACACACAACAGTACGCAGGCGACGAAAAGCAGCAGGAGAGCTGTCACGAGACGCTTTTCCTAAAAACTGAAAGTAATAAAATTTTTACGAGATCACGCGAAGTCGAGAGGAAAGTCGTGAGAATATTAGGCACTCCTAATATGGAAGATCAGCTACAGATTCTCCAGTATATAAAGACCGGGAGCAAAAGGGTGCTCGTAGTCAGTTTTCCTGAAGTCGCTTTACAAGCCGAATCGCTGCCAGTCGCCAGACCAATAAATTCGAAACAGTTGAAATCGAATCGCTACGAGTTTGTTCAAGTGTATAAGTGCAGTGATTACTAAAACATACTATCATCTTTCGTCACCAAGAGGAGAAACAACACATCAAGGCGCCCATCGGTCTGCACCTGCTCGAAGGAGGAACGAGCCGAAGAAATCCGAGACGCACACCAGCCTGACCGCACTGAACCACCGACGCCAGGCTCTAGGAGCGACAAGGATTCACAACTGCAACCTCCTGCCGTTCACATCTATACACACGCACACACACACTTACTATAAGATACTACAAGGTACTTTTCTCCTTTTTCTAACACGTGTGAAATATATTATAGTTTCAAGCAAAATTAACACCGTTTTAAGTGATTTCGTTATCCGGCTCCCTTTCCCGGAAGGCAGTGACCGCACCTGCGGTAGCCAAAAGGGATTTCTTTATAAAGTCAAATAAATAAATAATAACAGTTGATAGGAACTCAATTAAAAATAAATATATTGGTAAGTTGGGCTCATTCCGACGTAACAATCCGAAGCCTAGCCTATATTCACGTGTAGCCATTTTATTGTACCTATCGCTGTAATTTGAATTATAGCTTTTAGTGAATCACTCGCGTGTGATTCCTTCTTTTTTTCTATAATTCGTGTAAATAAAGTGCCTTTAATTCCGTGTGAGCGAGACACAAGCGTGCTGTCATCGCATAGCGAATCTTCGCTATAGGTCCCGGTCTCGACGACTCGACGAGTCGTCTCAAGCCGTTCACGGAACGTGGGCTGGACCCGTTCCCGAGACGTCGGGGCCCTGTAACGTGCTGGGCGTTGCCACCCCGGGATATCTCCATCTTCTTGACCGACAATCTACCCAGAAGAGAGGGTGGTTCGTCGCGTACAGCGTAACGATATTTGCGAGTTGCGGCGTAATTATAGGGGCTGATCCCCGAATTATTAGGTAAGCGAGCGCTCTGTAAATATAAGTATCGATTATCCACTGCGTAAGTTAAATTAGATAATAAGTTTTGACTTTTGTATTTATGCTTACATAAATTCATTAATTTACTTAATAAATAAATAATCTCTATTTCACTAGCTTGCTCAGGCTTTTCCCTCTGTGCCGTGAGGGTTTTTATGCCTGAGCAAGTTACTGTTCTATATTTAATTTAACCGCGAAATTGCTGCATTTTTTATTTAAGGACCCGACTACTCATTCCTATCCCCACTTCCTTCTTAAATGTAATTTGACTGTTTTCAGAATCGTTTATTTTTCGTAAAATATCGTTGACTTCTGACGGGCGTAGCTATACGCAATTTTTCGCCGATTAGGCATAGTCTGAAAATCAGTAGAGC
Organism: Trichomalopsis sarcophagae; assembly: GCA_024372645.1. Classification (NCBI taxonomy): domain Eukaryota; kingdom Metazoa; phylum Arthropoda; class Insecta; order Hymenoptera; family Pteromalidae; genus Trichomalopsis; species Trichomalopsis sarcophagae. Next base: position 43,886 of record QLSS01000261.1, read on the forward strand.
GCCAGAACTTTTTTCTGAAAGCTCTGAGACATTAACTTTGCTTTTTTTACCGAAGAAATGCTTGTGTTACAGCGGTCGATATTATCATTGTTAGCAGGAGATAATTAGCGATATTCAAATATCAGCTCTTAAATTATCAGCCTACTGATAACCTGCAAATTATTAGGATGCATCTTGAATGGTACTATGTTACATGCACGTTCGATATTTACAATTGTTAAATTTTTTTAATGAAAGTTTTATCGTAAGCCGATCATAAGTCGTCGCGGCAATGTTAGTTGATAGCAATTCTCATAGCAACGGCTTCCGTCGCTTCTTGCCGCGGCGGTCGCCGCGCTCACTTCCCCTCACGCGCTTCTGCGCCAGGCGCGGTGGTGGGGGGATTTTTCTTTCCATGCTGGAAAAGTAAAAAGTGATAGAAAATTTTCCAGAGTAATTCCATTAGACTCAGTTTTTCACGCTGATTACAATGGTATAAAAATGTTGTATTGTTTCTAAATCACCCTGTGTACTTGGGTCATTGGGTTAAGCAACTCGGCAATAGAACCAAGTGCAACACACCCCAAGGGCGGTAATAGGGTTAGTTAAGTTATTTTTTAGGGCATACGAGTGTGATACTTAACCAACTCGGCACTAAAACCGAGTGTAACACACCTCAAGGGCGGTAATAGGGTTAGTTGGATTATTTTTCAAGGCATACAAATTTGTTACTTAAGCAACTCGGTAACTTTCGGCCGCGTGTGATGCGCTAGTTTTGGTTTTTGATTTTTAAATCACAAACTAATCACGAAAATGACTTAGCATAATGATTACAGTATTTACTATCCTCTATTGTTGTGATTTTTTAAAACATTTAACAATTTGGCTTTATAGATAAAAATTAAAAAATAAACACCTTTAAATCATAACAATTGAACGCAACAATCAATTAGGAAAAATCTTGCAGAAAAAGTAGTAATGCTCACTTTTATGCTCTTTCAGAAGCAGTATTGCTCAATTCATTGTATAGGTTGAAATTAAAAAAACATTCGCGAATTCAGAATCAGTCAACAAATGCATGTCAAATTGTATTACTGTAGTTACATGAATATAATGGTATTTGTATGCACAAGTACGATTCTATTAAGTTTTATACTGAAAATTTTAACATGGCAATGCTTCCACAAACAGAAAACAAAGTTATATACTAATTGGGCATCGCTATTTCTTACAGCTATTATCTCTAGTTATACTATCATACAATACATTACAATTCTTTTGGAAAATTTCTAAAAGATTGCATTTTGTAGAATACATCTAGACATGAGCCTAACATATGCCTGACTAGTCTAATATATCCTTCTATGACCTCAAAATCCAACCTGACATACGAGTATTGAAATAACTAATTTTGCACAGTAAAGTGTGCATCTTATCGATCTAATGTTAGTTTGTGTATAATTAAACATCGCAAATGCTTTATCCTGTTACTAAAGTTTTTAACGAGGGTCGCAACAGCGCTCTAATGATGAGCAAAAGTTATACACTCAGCCGCCGGGAGCGCCACCACTCAATGTACTGTAAAATTGTTTTCAACCTATTTGCATCTTACTTATTTTATCTATATTTTATTTAATTTCTTATTAACGAGTATGTATGAGCATCCGATTTTGGAAATTTAAAATAGATCTTACTTTTTATCGCGCTATTTTGTTTAGATAATTGCTCTTCCAACAAAAAATTGAGATTAAAGATTATTGGCTAAATCACTTCTTCTCGTCGTTACTTCGAGCAGCATCTACCCGCCATCCTCTGGACGGACTCAACCCCGACACCTACGTTTCTCTGCATTAAGTGGAAGAGATTTGGCTCAACTCAGTTACCTACGTTTCTCAGTATCGGTCTGAGGAGCACTTAAAAGTACTCAAGCCTAGCTCCTACGTTCCTCTGCATCAAGCAGGGGAGCGAGCTTAACTCTGTGACCTACGTTCCTTTGCATCAGTCCAAGGAGCGTTTCGTATCTATTACCTAGTAGCCTTCGTCTAGCAATCGGTTTACTCAGCTGTTTCGCTTTATCCTTTCCTTCTAATCTCTTCGTAATTTCTAACCTTCTTGATAATGGTTCTTACGTAGTTATTTACTTCGCACCAGCCATCTTTCGACGCTAGCATAGCTGTCATCATTGACTCAGGGGTCACCCTAGTCTGAAGGTAACACCCGATTTCTTCTCGTTCCATTTCATATCGCGAATAGTTAGAGAAGACATGCTCCGCATCTTCGTTTGCTTCCAAACATACTGATCAATTTTGATTATCCACTATCTTGAAGCGGTGTAGGTATGCTCGAAAGCACTCATGTCCGATCAATAACTGCGTTACGTAGTAATTCACTTCCCCGTGTCGTCTATTGGTACAGCCAACAATACGTGGTATGAGGCGGTGCGTCCATCGCCCCTTTCCACTGGAGTCCTATCGTCTTTGCGACTCAGCTAGGGTTTGTTCATTTGCGGATTTACAAACTTCCTTCTAAGTATTGTCACCATGCTGGTTTTCTTAGTATATATTCTTCTGTTCTTTTGCTAGAAGGTCATTTCTTCTGTAAACAGTTGACAGCTTTCGTGTATAGGACTTCACCAACATAGCGTCGGCCCATATTAGGACACCGTATAACATAATTGATGTAGTTACACTGGCCAGGAGTAACATTTGACCCTGCGTTGGCCTACCTACATTTAGCATTAGTCGCGATAAGGCAGCACCGACTTTTGCTGACTTATTGCTCGCCCTCTTAAGATGCTGATTAAACGTTAGTCTGACGTCTATGATGATTCCAAGGTACTTAATAGTCGGCTGAGAGTCTATTTCGTTTTCGTCCACTGACAGCGTTATTGTCTCTATTTTTTTTTTCTACAGAATATAAAAATAGCCTCCCTTTTATGGCTAGCAAGCTCAAGTCCAGTCTGCTTTAGCCAATCGTGGATTATATCTGCTGCCTCGTTAGCGATTTCCGTCACCTCTTCCTTTTGCTTTGCTACAACCACTACTGCAATGTCATCTGCAAATCCTACAACTGTTGCCCATTTAGGTAGCTCTAGCCTAAGTACTCCATCGTATATAATATTCCACAATAATGAGTCAAGCACTGACTCTCGTGGGACCCCTCCGGTCACTTGATGGGTTTTCGTCCCGCTCTCTGTGTCAAAAGATGTAAGAGACTTCACGGTACACGATTACGTTAAGCCTTTTAATAGGATGTTAAGTAATTGGGAAAAGATATGAGAGACTTCACGGCACACGGGTACGTTAAACCTTTTAATATAATAGAAGATAAATAAAGAAAGAGGACGTTGAGAAATTAAAATAAAAGAAAATACTTAAGACTCTGTAGAGGTAAACGTGGTTACCTTTCAGCAAGCACTAATATTACGCAAGTACGCAATTACTTTTAAATGGACTTTATTCGATTTTGATAAGACTTAAATTTTGTCTTTGAGAAGAAAGTTAATAGACTACTTTATAAACATTAGCAGCCAGGGGCTCTCCTGATTGAAATTTAATGGTTTTGGAAAATTTTTATTGAAATATATCTTTTACCTTAATCACAAGCTACGGCGCCTAATCAAAATAATTTTTTCACATCCAAATCGTAATGTGAGGAAAAAAGTACGAAATATCTATTAAACAAAAACTGTAATTGATAAAAGCTGAAATTTGGCATGCTACTTTAGACTATAGAGTAGTACATTTTCCTAAACTATTAATAAAATAAAAGTAATTTTTTAAAAAGTTATTAACAAATTTTGTTTTTGACGAATTCTGTGTTTTTTTCTAATTTGCAAGTAAACTAATAGACTTAAAGAGGTGCTCTCGCTGACGATTTTGTAGATAATTAAACAATGAACAACTTTTACTTTAAACTTTTCCCACTAAAATTAAAAAGTTAGCGTACAAAATAAGTTGCTTTCATTTAAATATTATAATATTACAATAATTATTGTTCTATATACTGTTCCTCAACCATTTTCAACGATAAAATTGCTATCAGGAATTTTTCCAGCGAAAAAACCTAATTCGAATAGCCTAAGCTTTGTTAAGACTTTTTTTATTACTGACTTTTTTTTGTTTCTTTTGGGTATGATTAAACTCTTATTCCTAGTAACACTTGTAGTAACACTTGTAGAACTTAAGAACTGTGTTTTAAATTCTAAATAATGTAGCCTTAGTGCCTTGAAGATATAAAGTTGTTCTAGGTTTAGAGGGCTATCATGTACATTAAAACTAATTTTTTTTAATTATCTTTAATATTTTTCTTTGTAATTTTTAAACCAGATTTCGATTATTCTTATACTCTCCTCGCAAGCTAAGATTCCATGGCTGATCATACTATAACAAAAAGCATAGTATATGAACATCCTTTGGAATTAATATCAAAGTTGTTCTTCAGAAAATAACTTGTTTATTCCACGTCGGGGCACCGTGTCCCAACAGGAGGCTATGCGATACGTTCTATTTTTATTGTCGCGACAATTCTCGAGCCAGTACCGCCGAATTGAGCACGTCGACAAGAATCCTCTATTCTTTCGATCTCATCGGCCCCAAAGACACTACTTTTCTCTGTGCGCGAGGCGAGCGGCCGCGAAAGAGTCAACATCATTCTTTTGTGCCAGGGCATCATTAATTTACAATGATTGTTATTTATTATATAAAAACGCTTTAACTCTACCAAGCAATTTATGATCGACCATTAAACATGTTTATTTTATTTTCTAAAATGTTGCAAAGGTTGTGATCACTAGCAACATGTTTGATGTCGAATGTGTTGTTTTAATTATTATTTGAATATTTACAATTTAAGCAGTTTATTATACTGTTTGTACAGTCACTGGTTTTATGACTTCCTACACAACTAAGACATACATTATTTTTTCATTTGTTTCCACTAAAATCATATCTACCACAGTTGAAACTGGTCTTATGCTTATGTAGTCGTAAACTTTGCAGCTTTAGTATGCTACAAAGATTTTGCCTTTATTCTTCTTGATGAACTTGTATATATCGAAAGGAATCTGCATTAACATTGTCGTTGAATGACTACGTTTACTTTTGTACATATGCTGCGCTATACCATTATTTTAAAAACAGCTTAAGTTTCTTGAGTTGATATCACTCTCTATCTCAGCTGGACTTCAGTTCATGTAGTTATTAAAACCAACTATTTTTATTTTGGGATTTATAAGTTCTTCTTTTCTAACCTCACAAACCCCTTCTAGATTTTCTTTTAAGGCCGTGCGACGAGGTTGCCAGCTACCAGCTCCCACTGCTAACTGGCTGCGCAACACCAACTCTACCGGGTTACATTTATTATTTCCGCGGGGAGGTCCCGCGATCGCCACGCGCGTGGGACCACGTGCCGCACCACGTCGAAGCACACCGTTGGCACGCACACACGCTCTCACTCTCTTTCTCTCACACACACTCACAAGCAACTTAAGAATTATACCTCACGGGAATGGGGCGAACCCTGCCTCCCGTTCCTCGAGTACGCCGCGGAGAAGGCTGCCTAGGATCCGCCGCTCTCGGCGCTCGGGTCCGGGTCGGCTGGTCCTCTCTCGGGTTCTCGTTCCGCTTCCCTCTTCTTCTCTCTTCTCTTCGATGTCTCTCTCTCTTTCGCTGTCTGGGTGGAGGTGGCGGCGTGGCTCCTGTCGACGTCGCACCGTTGTCCAGGCAGCTCTCAGCAGCTCCAGTTCCCCAAGGCTTCCTCGATGTCCACTCTTCTCCGGGAAAGGCCTCCTCGAACTGACCGCAGCTTTTCTTCCTCTTTCCTGTGGCTCGAGGTACGTGCTAGCACCTCAAGATCCAGTCAAGAAAGCTATCTATTTTCGGGCGCGAACGCGCTCGCGCTCGCGAAAACCCCACTCTGCCTCTCCCTACGTCACGTAGGAGAAAGCCTCTCATTGGCTCTCGAGTCCGCACGGACTTCTCACGCGGAGCGGTCGAGACGCGGATTGGCTGATGAGCCGTCCCCTCGACGCGGCTCCTCGGGACTCTTCTAAGCTGGCGGCGGCGAGCTGGCGGTCTTCTCGGAAGAAGATCGCCACGCTGCCGCGACGCCGGCCCGCGCAATGCATCGCAACACGCCGGGCCCTTGTTGTCACCGCGAGGCGACACTGGATTCCCGGTACTCGCAGCTCGGCTAAAAAAAATCGTGATGCCGCTTTGGATTTTCATCGTAAAATCCTTAGCGGCAGCGACGCACATCGTCGCAGCCGATTCCGTTAGTTTCACACTATTACTATTTACAAAATTAAGCACTAGTTCTTCTTATTTTATTATAGCACATATTTCTTGTTGGGATATTTTTACCTATATTCTTTACTGTTATTTTTGGAGCTTTTTACGGAGCGGTTTGTACTGGTTAATCATCTTAGCATAAGATACCCTAGTTGATACACTATCATATTTTGAATAGTTTCTTAAGTAGCTAATAGTATCGAAGTATAGTCTTCGGCGCAAATTCAAATGCTTCTTCGTTGAGTGCAAAATAGTAATTTACAAGGATAAATCTAATTCGGACTTTTTTGCTAAATTTTTATAATTTCTTGATAAAGTGATTTTCATGCGTAAATCGCCGCTATTTTCTTATTTTTTCAACTTAATCGCAACTTGAACAGAGATATCACTCATTTATATATAAAATTTATGTTTTCACGTAAACAGACGTATTACTGTTCAAGATAATTTAATTTACAATTACAAGTATAAGACTTATTTGCCAGCACCTTAGCTCACCCACAAAAAGTTGATCTGACCAAACTCTACTTGGAGAGAGCGTATTGCTCCTGTCCGTTCGAGCTCAATCGAGGGAGTGAGGCTAAGGAACTGTATAAGACGCCTTTTATTTCCTGAGGAGCTACTGCGCCGAGCATCGTCCCCATCCAGTGCACCGGTACTGCTGCTGACTGATTGGTTCGGCACTGATCGCTTTTCTTATGTACTCCCTTTCCAGGATATTTTCTGTGTGCGCATTACTCGCGCGTCGCTCGCAATGAACACAAGTCCGGACCGTTATAAACTACACAAATAAAAGTTAGTATTTTCAAACAAAATTTTCTTTCAACCAATAGTTTCATGGTTATAAAATTACTAACTTCTATTTGTATAGTTAAAATATAAATTTTAACTATACAAATAAAAGGTTTAGAAGTTTTCATAATTAGGCTATGCGCAGGGAACATTTTTTGTCAGAATGGGTTATTCGATGAAATGAGCCATCGAACAGTGAAAATGGCCCTTTTACATTTACCAAAGTAGAATATTTCTTATTCCTTACACAAGACAAAATCTGTTTATAATTATAAATTACATTTCTGATTTATAAAAATTGATATAATTCAAAATAGTTGTAATAATTAGTAAAGCTCTCCCTGAGAAAAAGTCACGTCGTCTAATTAAAGCGCCATGGAAAGGTACCAATATATTAGCGCTTCAAGGAGCCCGAATTCCAGCGGAAAGAACAAAAAAACCCGAGCTGTGGAGAACGCTAATAACGCTTTCGTAACGATCAGTCTGTCTCGCCACTGCTCGCCGATTCACTCCTCAGTAAAATGTGTACCTGGCAAGCCTATAGAAGTATTCACTTAAAATACCGATTCAGCATAAAGACTCGAAAAGATGTGAACATTGTGGTTTATACTTTCACGTAAAGTGTCAGAACGCTGTCAACGTCAAGGCTATAGTAATGAGCGACAGGCTAACAATAGCCTGTCTCACCTGTGCGGAGAGCAAAGGCATGGGAGGCAAAGTGAGGACAAAATCATCCTCTGCTGCAACAACTGTGTCGGGAGTAACTGCAACAACATCAGCAGGCAAGGGCACTCCCAAACAGCAGCAACCAGCGGGCAAGAAGACGCGGTCGGCACCACCATCAGCCAACGCTTCGCGGAATCCGTCACCAACCCGCCTGGCCGGCGCAACGACACCTACGCCGTCCATTGAGGCGGCTTTGATGTATATTCGCGGAGCTCTAGACGACATCCGCAACGCTCAAACGGAATCCCACAAGACGCAGAACATCGTGTCAAAGAGGATCTCCAAGATTGAGCAGCGACTTGGCCCGCTGGAAAAGCGTCTCAAGGCCCTCGATAAGCTGCCTGCACTCAAGACTCGCACTCAAAATGCTGAGTCCACCATCACCGAGTTGCAGGCACAAATAGAAGACCTCTCGTCGAGGAGCCTGACAACGCAGCAGGACAGCAGCAGTACTATGCCGGGCGCTGCGGAGATCTGTAGTCTGCGCAGCAAATTGGCAGAGGTCAGGAGGCGACAAGAGCAGTCCTCCAACAGCGTGATCGTCGTCACTGGCCTGCACTACACCCGCGAAACCTCGCTGCACCTCCTCACCTACTCAGTCGTGAGCGCGCTTGACCCCACGGTCCTCAGAAGGGACATAGCATCAGTCAGGACCATGGGGAGACTTGATGCATCCAACAACTCCGCCAGGGGTGACGGCAGACTTCAACCACTAGCCGTCACCCTGTCCTCGAGCGCGCTTGCACGCTCCATAGTCATCGCTAAAGCCCGGAAACGTAAGCTGCACACCAGCGAATTGGACGCCACCTTGCTAGAGGAAGCTAAAGCTCTGAGCCATGACCATCAAGGGCTCATAAACATTAACGAGCTGCTTCCCTCTGATATCCATAAGCTGCGTTCGAGAGCCAGGCTGGATGCCAAGAGGAGGCAGGGCTGCCGCACGTTCACCCGAGAAAGAAGGCTTTACATGAGCTGCAACGACGACAGGGAGCGGGCCACCGTCATCAACACCGACGCTGAACTGGATGCTTTTTTAGCCCGGCTCCCTCTCACTGCCGACATCGCTCAACACTGAGGCTCAAACACAAACATATCATCCCACCACACCCACCATCAAGCTCATCTGCCACGTCTTCACCAGGCTCTGAGGCATCTCTGTCCGAAGGTCTACGAGTCTGTCACTTCAATGCGAACTCGCTTACGGGTCATATTGAGATGATCAGGCTCTTTTTATCCACTCGCTCTCCATTCCACGTAATAGCTGTTACTGAGACCTGGTTGAGCGAAAAGGTAACGTCCATCCCTTCACTGGACGACTACGTGCTTTACAGACGGAACAGAAACAGAAACGGAGGAAGTGTGGCCCTCTACATACATATATCACTGACGGCTAGCGTTATCTCATCATCTGACGGTGAATGGTTTGGCAGGCCGGGTAAGCCTGAATACCTTTTCTGTGAGGTATCGGCAAAGGGAATCTCTCCGATCTTCGTGGGAGTTGTGTATCGTCCTCCTCACGCTCCATTCTTTCAAGGCTCTAACTTTATAGACCAGCTAACTACCCACATGCACAATTACTCAACGAAGGTCATAATGAGAGATTTCAACTCTGATCAGCTTTCATCATCTGAAGATGCCAGTTTCATCAGGGCCTTCATTGATGAAAATTCCCTTTCTTCTATCCCATATGGTGCCACGCACCATAAACAGGGCTCTGATACCTTGCTTGACTTGTGTCTGATCGACGAGCAGGATCGACAGCTGTCACACTAGAAGACAGACTCACCTTTCATTAACGGTCATGACCTTATCACGGCCACTCTCGACGTACAGATTCCACGACACGTACCTAGCACAAACTCCTACCGAAACTTTAAAGGAATCTGCGCCAAGAAGCTAAGGGATTTTCTTAGCGCATGTGACTGGTCATCTCTCACCGTGTCATCACTTGACGAATGCATTTTCACACTTAACGCTAACCTTACTAACGCCATTAATCAACTGGCCCCATCACGGACTGTAACACCTAAAAAACAGCGTCACCCGTGGTTCTCCACGGCTCTTCGTGACCTTGTATCCGAGATGGATAGACTATACAGGCGTTTCAGGAACTCCAGGCTTGATTAAGATCTCCGCTTATACAGACAAGCTAGGGACTATACTCATAAACAGGTCTAGGAAGCCAGGCTGGATTATTACTATTCACGCCTGTCAACCTTGACTGATATCGCTGAGATCTGGAGAGAGCTGGAGAAACTTGGAATTTCCGCCACTAAGGCCCCATTACCACCTCGCTTTAGCACAGATGAGCTCAACAATCATTCTAGCTCGATCTCCAATGATCCGCTAGCGCCTGCTGTTGAGGACTATCTTCTAACCCTGGAAAGTCTTGACCTCCCGGAACATTTCGAGTTCAGCTCTATAACGGAATCGGACGTGTTGGCTGCAGTGTCGCACTTCGACACCCAGGCGAGGGGAAGTGACGTCATTCCCCAGGTTGTTATCTTAAAAGCACTGCCAGTTATCGCTCCTGTATTATGTCACATCTTCAACCTGTCTCTGAGCGAGGCCCGTTTCCCATCTGCCTGGAAATTGTCACTGGTGCGTGCACTCAACAAAGTCAGTTCACCAACAGCCCTGACTGACTACCGCCCGATTTCACTTCTTTGCTTTCTCTCCAAAGCCCTGGAGTGGCTGGTGCACAAGCAGGTATCGCAATACCTTGAATCAAGGCTCTTACTAGACAATTATCAGACAGGTTTTTGCACCGGCCACAGCACTCAGTCTGGCCTAATTAAGCTAACTGATGATGTCAGGGTCGGGATAAACAAAAAGAAAGTGACACTCCTTCTGCTCTTTGATTTTAGCAAGGCGTTTGACACTGTGTCTCACGTCCGGCTCCTGAGGAAGCTAACAACTTTTGGCTTCTCTAAGCAGGTTATCCGCTGGTTTGCCTCCTGTCTCACTGGAAAAGAGCAGGCTGTCGTTGGTGACAGTAGCGAGCGTTCTTCCTTGCAGCGTCTTAACATCGGCGTCCCGCAGGGCTCCGTCTTAGGTCCCCTGCTGTTCGCTCTGTACATCAATGACATCGGTTTCTGCCTAGACTCCGATGTTTCCCATCTCATCTACGCGAATGACCTGCAGATCTACAGTCAATGCCACCTAGAGGAGCTCGATTCTTTATCAGCCAAGATGAGTGCTAATGCCGAGAGGATAACGGGCTGGGCTGCGCAAAACAAACTTAAACTTAATGTTACTAAAACCAAAGCAATTGTCCTGGGCTCCCGCTACTACATAAATCTGCTTCCCTCTACAGCCAACACTTTCATTAATATCGGGGGTGCCCAGGTCAGCTTTGAGTCCTCTGTGCGTAATCTAGGATTGGTGCTTGACTCTAAACTCTCATGGAAGGAGCATGTTACACAAGTGTGTAAGCGTGCTCACTCGCTAATGTACAGGCTTTACTTTTTTAGAAAGAGTACCAACCTCAGATTGCGTAAACATCTTGTGCAGGCACTCCTATTTCCGCTAATCGACTACTGTTCTCTTGCATACTGTGACTTGACGCAGGAACTCGACTTAAAACTACAGAGACTCGTGAATACAGGAATCCGGTACATCTATGGTGTAAGGAGAGATGAGCGCATTTCCCCATACAGGCGGGAGCTGCAGTGGCTAACCACTGCTGGAGGCAGGAAGTATTTCACAGTCTGCTTCCTTCGTAAAATGTTTAACACGGTCGTACCATCATACGTACTGGCCTTTTTCGACTTCCGCGTCTCGCCCAGGCCTGTGAGGGGTGAGGTGACACCTCTGGAAATACCTGCCTTCGCGACTGAGACGCTGAGGTACTCGTTTCATATCAGCGCCTCATACTTATGGAATAGCCTGCCATCTCACATCAGAAACACCTCATCTACTGTCACCTTCAAAAGACTTGCTAAAGACTACTACTTTAAACTCGAAAACACATAACTCATAGACATTCATGTACACGCACACACTTACTCATTCTCATACTATTCATCCTCACTATCAATACACTTTTACACTACACTTACTCTACACACGCCTCAATTTACTTTACTTCTAATTTATATTTAAACTTCTATACACAACTTACTATTTTTACTTTAGCTGCATAATGATGATTCTTACTATTGTACAATACAATGTAAGCAAATAAATCTAATCTAATCTAATCTAATCTCTCTCTCTCTCTCTCTCTCTCTCTCTCTCTCTCTCTCTCTCTCTCTCTCTCTCTCTCTCTCTCTCTCTTAAAACTACAGAGGTTCGTAAATACAGGAATTCGGTATATCTACAGTGTAAGGAGAGATGAGCACATCTCCCCATACAGGCGGGAGCTGCAATGGCTAACCACTGCTGGACGCAGAAAGTATTTTACTGCTTGTTTCTTACGTAAAATGTTAAAATGTAATAGAGCTGTACCATCATACGTACTGGCCTACTTTGACTTCCGCGTGGCACTCCAGCCTGTCCACCCCTCCCATAAAAATCCGAGTGCCCTTACCAGAAATTGTTGACCCCATGAGCGAGAACCTCAACCAACTGAGCCACGAACGCTCTGGGATTTTCCAACTTAATATCTCACAGAAAAGATATATTGGTTAACCTTGCTCATCTGACCATTTACTATCAGACAATAAGATGTTAAAGATTAGTAAATTATGCATGTAGAGGGTACTCATCTACCGTCATGGTTTCTTACCCGTTTTACTGTGACATCTAGCCAGATCTCAATGACAGCTATTACGTCGTAGCAAAATGAATTGGACAAGAAAAGTTTTACCAACTCAATGTTTTAATGTACAAGAAGGATGAGACATGTATAGTATGTGTTGACAAATACGTGCATGAGGATGGTTAGTGAGGTGGAATGAAATGAGTGGATGTACATGACTTGTGTAGTAGAATAGAAAGTGTGTAGTTAGATTTGCGTTTGTGTTTGTGTTTGTGTTTGTATCAGTGTCAGTTGGTGCTTCGTAAAAAAGTAAAGTTACTGTACGGTCTTAATCTCACTTGTCCTCGTGTTGTCATCGACTAGGCGGGTGTAGATTTTACCATGTCTTAAGGTTGTTGTCAGTCGCATCTGATCGCCCCATTGTCCTGACTAAGATAATGTCTCTCATAAGAAGTGTCGGACCCAGCGCCAAAATAACAATAACAGTAATCGGGTACATTGCTAAGTCTAAATGATATTTTAGGCTATAAATAAACTATTACATTTGATTTTGAAGAAGTGTTCTACTGCTTCTTGATGTTCTGCAGTTATTATTATAAAATCATTTAAATTAGTTTGTAAGACAGTTTACATATATAATTGAACGCAAATAGTTTATAATATAATTTAAATCCTTAATGGAGAAGGGAAAGGTTACTGATACAGAGTGAACTCAATGCCCTCTCAGGAGCAGGGGGAGTCAATTTAACAGGCAAGGTGTATTGTTGAAAATATCATCACTATAAATGTTTTCCAGGAAACATTTACTTTTGCTCAAGTTAGTTGATTTTAGCTTTCCCTTAGCAGATTAGTAGTTCCCGACTAATTTACTAGCTTACAAGACCCCAGAAAAGTGTGAACAATAGTACCATATATTAAACTGGAGTTTTAGATCTTCTGAAAACTGATAATAGAGTTATAAAAACCTAGCAATCATTCCAAATACTTTGATTTTATAAAAGTACTAATATTATAGAAACTTACTTCTCCAAGTATCCAGTTCGTGTTCTTCAAGTTCGTCCATCGTAACCGAAGGACTTGTGTAATACATTTGCAAGATTTTTATGAAGTCAGTTATAGTTAGCATTCCAACGAATTGCTGTTGAGAGCTGTCCCACAGTGGAGCAGCCCGAACTCCTGTAAAAAATGTACAGAAATATATATAGAGACTACCACCAAGCTCGGTGGTATTTAAGTTTATCTGCATTAACTTAATTTATAAATAAATTATAATTTGCCTGCAGTATACGCTCGCGATAAATATACTTAACTGATTAACACAACATTTTATCATATATTTGTGACCGTAAACGCGAGCGTATACCGCACTAACGGTTACGAACCCGACCAATAGGCGGCGAGCGTACGAACGAGCACATACCACGGCACTAGTTCCGCACTCACCGACCAGGTGGACACAGCGCAAGCGGAGCATTGCGCACAGACAATTCGCAACGCATTTAGTCAACTGAGGGCTCTTATAGAAGCGGCCTCACTAAGAGCGGCAACGACTGATCACTAGGAGTGTGCAAGTCAAACTCAAACTTTTTTTGTTTTGATTGCAAAATAAATCTGGGGGTTAAAAATCTACTTAAATACCACGATTGTCGAGTTTTTACACATATCTAACAAATACGATGGTTCTTCCTTGTTTCATAACAGTAATGTGTTACTTAAAGCTTCGAGCTTTTGCCTAAAAAATAACTCGATCGGTTGTTTGGACTGATTTTACAGCTTATCAACATTTTTTTGTTTTTGTAATCTTTTGAATCTGTTCAATCTGTATGTTAACTTATAATCTAAACACTTATAATATATTATTATGTCTTGCGACGCTGTGCCTCCTAACACAGGTGCACAACACCTAACGCCTCGCATGCGCTACGATTTTTCTTGTTTCGTGGGATTTGACGCGATCGTCAGGTTTGGGAGAACGCTAGGGAGAGCGGAAAATAATCACACAATGGTTATCACTTTATTGCACTTATATTTCGCTCAGCCCTTCCCTACAACGCGGTGGCAATGATGACTTCCGCGCACAATGTAGCCACGCAGGGCTTATGTTGGCGCGCTCACGCACGAGCCGCACTCGTGCAGCAGACGGCAGGCCTCAGGCCAGGGTCAGTCCGTTGACGGTTGGCTCTCTCTCTCTCTCTCTCTCTCTCTCTCTCTCTCTCTCTCTCTCTCTCTCTCTCTCTCTCTCTATCGAGTGCGGGCTATGCCTCTCGCTTGTGGCAAGCCCAACCTGCTGCTTCCGTGCAACTAGGGTTTTCTCGTTCGCACTCTCTCGCACACACACGCGTCTTCTCGCACTGCTCTTTCTCTCTCTCTCTCTCTCTCTCTCTCTCTCTCTCTCTCTCTCTCTCGCTCTCTCTATCGCGTGCGCTGGCGAGACGCCTCGCGCAGAAGACGTCTAGGTGTGCGCCCGCACCGCACACCCCTCTCTCGTCTCACTCACTCTTCTCTCTCTCTTACACTCACGCGTTTGTTCGGAGCCTCTCTCTCTCTCTCTCTCACTCTCGCGCACGCTGGCTCGACGCCTCGCGTAGATGACGTCGAGGTGTGCGCCCGCACCGCACACCACTCTCTCGTCTCACTCACTCTCTCTCTCTCTCTCTCTCTCTCTCTCTCCCACTCTCGCACACTCTTGGGAGACTCTCCCAATCTCCTCTATTCGTCGACCTCGGGTTGACAAGCAGAGGAGGACGCACTAAACTCTCACAAACGTCGACGTGCTCCGTCGACAGTCGTGAGAGAACTCTCCAATTTCCCCGCTCGTTCTCGCGCTCGTTCTCGCGCCAACGATGCTCACTTTCGCGCCGACGATGACGGTTAGCTAGCCCGTTCCCCGAACTTGAGGAGAGGCCGGCGCCGACAACAACAAGTCGACTCGCTTGTTTCTTCCGCGCACTCAGGGCTTGGCCGCATCGAACGAGATTCATCGTCTCGACGCGGCTGCGACGTTTGCAACGTCGCAGTCTTTGGTTTAATTATTTGCACCATAATGTCGTAAACAAATGTAAAACACGATTTTTGACTCGCACACCTCTACTGATCACGGTTTTTTGTATGAACTTATGCTTGCCTAAAAGGCAACAGTGATCACTCAACACCGACTGGCAGGGTGCAACATCCAGTCTTGGACTAAGGGGTGCGACCCTTAGCTCCTCAGGACTACCTGAGATCACCATCGACTAAGTAGTCATCTACATTACCGATACCGCGTACCGTTTACACCGACCCATCAGGGTATTGATCCAACGATGGCCAACTCCGGTAGTGAACCGTAATTGTTTATAATAAATCTTTGTATTCATAGTAGTTCAAATAGACGATTTTTTATAGGGGCCTAGACGATATCATCGAAACCGTTGTTGCCAACAGAACATTTAATTACTTTGTAGATTAATAGCTTAAAAACAATACATATATTATAATTATTCCAATCAATCGTGTTATCTTTTATCCACTCGAACACCTATATCATCCTCAGGAAAACGGTATAGCAGTTCGAGTGCTTCACAGCTGTGGGGCACAACCCGCGTGTGAGATACACTGCACTACTGACCACCTTGTAGTGCGACTTACTCACAGCGTTACAAATTATAAAATAGTGTGATCAGAATATTAAAAGAGTATGTGTGAGTCAATTTTGTAATATTTCATTACACAACTCAGAATATTTGTCTTTGACTTTGAAAGGATTCTGATTATAAATTTATTATAACTTCTTCAATCCTAAAAACTCATAGTCTAGGTCATTCTACTTGTATTATCTCACCTATCTCCAGCACATAATTCATTTTTTATTCTTTCATGGAATGTACACACCATTATTATACATACACTACTATAGTTTTTTTTTAACACTTGTAAATCTCGTAATATTTGTATACTACTTATGTATACTACTTGTGTAGTATAGACTTATATAGGCATACGACTTATGTTACTACATTCTGATGAGTGCATAATAAATTTATTATTATTGAATATATACAATAAATAAATATTAATGAATCTAAACTATCGTATCATGAATTCAAACATAATAAATAAACAAGAATATTCAAAAATATTTTTTCAATTTATGTGCTGCTTTATATTGAATTCATAAAAATTCAATAATATTAGTTTTTTCTAATTCTTAATTGTTTACTTTATTATTACATTGTTAATGATAATATTTTTTGGTGTTGGATTTTTCATTATACAGAAAAAAAAATACTTATCATTACTGTTGGTAAGGTTTTTTGGCTTGTAAGTGTTACGTCCGAACGTCGGCGCACAATGTAAAATTCTCCGTTTTAAGTCAGCTTCCACTGAACTCAAGATGGAATTGCTCCCTTATTTATTTTAATATTCCGCGTAAATTTATACAAAACCCTTTCCAAACTAACGAACAGGTGTTGTCGAACTGTAGGTCAAAAGGCCTCCGACAAGCGAAGTCCAGTCAACCCTCCAGGCAACTCGACAAGTTCTCCCGAAATATATTGTACTTTACAAATTCCCAAACCTTTAAATATTTATTAATTAATTTATATAATTTTCACTTACTTTTCTTTTAGAAGATTGCAGAAAATTCAGAGTTTACTTGATTGCAAACTCCTTCCTTCTTGTTTTTAATAAATGATAAAATTTTATGTATGTTTATAATAGTATGTTTTAGTAATGTATATTTTTAAATCTTTCAAATATGTTGTCCACTCTTCAGCCATTACGGCTTGTAATACAAAATTTTAAACTTATTGTTAGGTACAGTCACCTCGGCCGAACTCCTCAACGAGACTCTCATACTAGAGTGAACTTTTCTCCGCACGGTTTTTTCCCTTCGCCCCCGTGTCGCATCTTTTCCATAGGCCCATCCCTTTGAGACCGCATCTGCGCCCTCTATATCGGTCATCGACATATACAATAATTATTAAGTATGATTTTAATTTATTATTGCAAACAATTTAAATTTATTGTAACTTAATATTTTTTAATTTCAAATTTTTATTATAATGTTCTATTACTATTTAAACTTAATATTATTACTTTAACCTAGCTGCTATTTCTAACTGGTTTTTTATAAACTATCTATTTAACTAAAAGCATATCGTAAAACCTGTGCGAGTATAAAATTCTTTCTACGCCACGAATACGAGTTCTACATCTTTGAAATAAATAAAATATGCACAGTTGCAACTTAATACTTTTCAACTGTCCATACTTCATATGAATCTAATTTTCTATTTTATTTATTAAAAATATTCTACTTTAAAAATTCTAAATTTGCTTTGCATGGCTTTGTATTCTGCGACGCAGCTCGCTTCGGTTTTTCCGGCTGCACACAAATTCTACGATAGGGCCGCTGCCCGCCGTATACAGATCCCGATCACTGTACCTGCGCGCGATCTTAATGACTATTACTTCGGACTGCCTAATAGCGCTATCCTAATGTGCTCTTAAGCTCTACGGAAAATACTTTTTTTCACGCATTTGCGTCGTTATATTATTATTATATACTACAAAGTTTTGTGTATAATGCGGCATTTGCAATGTTAAAATAGGGAAGAGCCTTTGAGCCTCCTAGCGACCCTCGTAAATGTGGTCAATGTGTTTAGGATTACGGGCAAGCGTACTAGAGTTCGGCGCGACTAGATTCACGCGCTAGTCTTCGATGCATAGACGACAGAGCGTGTTTCTCTTCGTCTGCAACTCGGTTTTGGAGTTAGTTTTCGCCTCATGGAAGGCAGAGAGTTTTCGTTTTCGTTGTGAGCTCGCAACACGTACTACTATTCGATGCAAAGGTTTCTTAGCGAGCTAGTCATCGCGGCAACCTCGGTTTTCGTGCGATTTTTCGTTACAAGCCCTCACTTCATTCTTGTTTTCGTCACAAAATAACTTTTGGTGCTGGCGTTCGTGGTTGGACCGAAACGCGTGTGAGTCTTCGTTAGGAGTGTCGCATTCGAATATATTACGTTATTAACTTAATATTGCAAGCTGAAAATTTTCTCGGTAAATTTCTTTTCGTCAGTTTCTTCTAACGATATTTTTTCAGATGTATTATACGCCAGTGGTTATACAGCATAATATAACATAATATAACATATTACTTACAAAAGCCCAAAAGGAAAGACATCATTGGTTCCAGTACGTAATCGAACGATAAAAGAAAGAAAGTATCAAATAAACAATAATAGATCAATAAAAAATAAATAAATAGCAAAAAAGTATTTATTAAAATTAAAAGAAGTGACAAGAAAATTTAACTAATACACATTGAACTTAATAAAATATAAGAAAAAATTGTTGTGTATACAAAGCGATAAAACATCGAATAAAATAAAACTATATATGTAACAACACGTTCGAAAGGAAAATAAACGTAAAAAAGTGACTTAATGCAATAAAGAAGAATAAAACTATAACTGTATATAAAGAATATAAGATATCATTCAGTATAATTATTACGCTAATTCTGAATTTGGCAAAAATTGGCGATAAAATCAGTATAACGGTCAGTCACGCCAAACAACTAAGATTGCATTGTGTTGCGATAGATTACTTAAGTTAGCAAAGTCTGCAAAAACGCGTAAACTAGGTCAGAAATTGCAAAAATATATGTGGCACAGAATTACCTCGCGTTACGAACCATTGAGGTGAACAAACAACAAAATGTGCAAAGCTTGCAGATGTGGTACATAGATCAATTTTAAGTAGTGGAAATGCAAGCAGAAAATTTAAACATACGAGTATATAACGCAAAATCTAAGTACACACCCAAAACATGCAATTATAATTGAAACATGTGATTTTTGTGATAGTCCAAGCCATACAATCAAGAATTGTGCAAGAGTAAAAATATATGCAGCACAAAATAAAGCAAAATCTTACTACGGTAAAAATGGCTTAACATTTTTGAAAGCTAATAATGTTAATGATATATATCACAATTTAAATGGCAATAATTTGAATAATTATAAAAAATATGATAATTATAATTATCAAAATAGAAACTTTCAAAATACTAATACAAGACAAATAAGTTGTGAGTATTGTAAAATGCGTGGAGTTTGCACAGAATCAGAAATAAGAAACAAATATGAATAAATGTAATAAGCCTATAAATCCTATACAAAAATTATGCAGCATGTTTTAAACTAATAGGACTATAGGAATTATTTATGAAATAATTTGATCGACGTACTAAAAATTGAAGTTATGCTAAATATCAGTATTTATTAAAAAGGAAGATAAAGTCATACACTGAGACGTCGATCGTTTACTACAATGCACGAGAGCGCAGCTACTCGTGTCGATGCTCATGCGAGACTGCCGATCTGGACAGTCCGTCGGCTGCAGGACATCTCGGTCGCCGCAGCCCGCGGATGTTCGCTGAGTCTGCTTGCGTGTGCAGGGGTCGTTGGGTCTGGGGATTAGTCCCCAGCCATAAACGCCCCGGTCTGTCGGTTCCGGGGTTTTATTTCCGGCCTCAGTCAGGACTGGCCGGCTAGGCGCTGACCATAAACTGGTCCGTCGAGCACCGAAGCAGGCTCTACCGTGATTATCTAATTGCCCCGGTAATCAACTAAAGCGCTTGTACGTGACAATTCTTTCGAGCTCGGGGATTACTATTATAGCGGTATTTTTTCTAAAACTACGTCGCATGTAGTCGCTGCTACGGAGATCCGAAATTCTCCGCCCCAAAAAAGAAGTTACAATATTTAATTATTATATGAGCACTCTACATCTAGTTTCACATATTTTCAAAGATTTGTCGCATTAAATATCAAAATCATAGTCTAACTCAACCATACAAAAAGAACAAAACTGCTCAAATTAATCTGAGAAAACAAAATTTCATTAAAATCCTAACCGTTCAGGCTGTTTGGAAACGCGGCTACTTCTTGTAATTTACTTGTAATTTCTTTCACGTTTTTGTCAATTTTAGGTTCTATTTCTTTGGTTACTTTACAATTTTCTTTAGCTGTTTGCTTTTTTCTTAACTTCGTTTACAATCGATGATTTTTTATCGCTTTTACAATCAGTGTTCAATTCGAGCGCGGATATAAGCGTTGTATTGGTCGCAAAATTTCGGCAGAGGCTGTCGTCAATCGCACGACCCGTACATGTCCGTCTTTATCTGTATAAATTTGCTTAACTCTTGCTAAAGGCCAATCATTTCTTCAAAAGTTAAAGAAGATATTTTGAGAGTTCGTTTCAATAATCGCTTGAGCACACCAATGAGTCGTTCACAAAACCCTCCCCACCACGGTGCGGACGGAGGATTAAATTTCCATTCCATTCGCTGTAAAGCGAGCGTCTTTGCTATCTTCTCATAATCTAAGAATTTTAACCGATTATTTAATCCCAAAAAATTACACTCGGCCGACTTCGTCTCGCTATGTGTCGTCTTAGAGCTATTAAAAGTGATGCTGTGTTCAGCGAGTTAGTCAATTCGAAATGAACTGCTCTATAAACGGCACATGTAAAGATACAAATCCACGCTTTATGCCCCCCTCTTAAATCCAATGGACCCACGAAATCTACTCCTACTACTTCAAATATAGCGGCATCTCTTACTCTGTCGATTGGCAAAGGCGCGGTTTGTGTACTCATCTGCTTGCTATC
>QLSS01000261.1:65129-92653 GCA_024372645.1 Trichomalopsis sarcophagae
TATAATATAGGTTCGCAATGGAGGTTTTTTTATTGAAGCAAAAACACAAGATTGATTCATCTAAAATAAGAGTTTTTATTAATTACAAAAATTTAATCTCTATGTTTTGATAAAAGTATACAGTTTCTTATCTTGGAAAACTTAGAACTAGGTGTAGCGCACCTGTGTTGGGAGGCACAGCGTCGCAAGGGGTTTGTGGTCTGTGTATACTGTAAAAGAATTTCCTAGTAGCCAATGTTGCCAGAATTTTAAACTTTCTTTTATTGAAAGACATGCCAAAAATATAGCTTTTTTTGTTTTTCCTATTCCTTTTATGCTGCTTTTATATGGTCTTTTATTGCAATATTCTTCTACTTGTAGTTCTATAAATGCTTCGTAATTCTTTACTCTGCCTACGTCGTATTTATTTTTTGCAAAAATTGAGTTATATTCCTCCAATAGTGCAAGTACTTGGTTTCTTTTAAAAGAGCCATTTAAAAATTTATAATTCATTGCATGCAGTACCGGAGAACATCCTTTGTCTGCATAAGTTTCCAAGAAATTTTTAATTAGATTTGGACTTTTCTCTGTTGTATTATCTTTCTTATGTTCAGCTAAATTTTCTAGAATTTTTATTAAGCTTTTATCTAAATGTTTTGTTTGGTGCTCTTGTGTTTGTAATTCTTCCAAGAGATATTCTCCCATTGACATATTGCCACTTCGATATCATCATCGATATAGTCGCATAAAATTTCGTCAGTAAGGTTAAACCATACGCTTCGAGATTGTCCACGTCTTTTAAGTGTGGTTGTAACTTTTTGAATTCTGGTAAATTCGTTAACTTTGCATGATTCTTTAGCGAACCTAAAGTTCTTGGTACTTCAAATTGTTTATTTTCTTCGTCGGTGATTAATGTAACCACTATAATACTACTCTTTGGGTCTTCCACCGCCACAACCTCGAATTGAAATTTTAGTTTTGCCATAATCGTAGGTATGCGTGTTTACAAACAAGCAAATTGTTGATTTATAATATAGGTTCGCAATGGAGGTTTTTTTATTGAAGCAAAAACACAAGATTGATTCATCTAAAATAAGAGTTTTTATTAACTACAAAAATTTAATCAATATATGTACACGTGCTCTACTAACCTAAAATAAGAGAATCAACAATTTAATGTTTGTGCTTCTCTATGTTTTGATAAAAGTATACAGTTTCTTATCTTGGAAAACTTAGAACTAATCCACTTATCGTATTCACTTTATTATCAAATAAAGATTATTATAATTAACTATAAAGTTTTATGTAATCTCTCTATCTATTCTTGAGTTGCACTCTTTCTCCAAAATTCTTTTTCTCTCTTGTCGTCAATCAGGTGTCGACCTCTGTGAGGGCTATCACTATCGCCGTATGGTAAACACGTACGTCTTACATATATATATATATATATATATATAAAATTTAGCGCCATTGAGCTTCCTGTATGTTTTAGCTCCTCGTGATATTGTTACGGATACACGTGACGGGTGTCTAATTACTGTAAGAGAGCGAGTAGAAGAGTGCAATGCGGTGGCGTCCGTGGCGCGATGACAGAGCGTCTACCTTGCAAGCCAGAGGATCTCGGTTCAAGCCCGGGGTCCGTCACTTTTTCGTTGCACTCTTCACTCGTAACAATATTTTCTAACTAATAATTCTACTAGCTGTTTTTTGTCCGATAAAATAATCGGGCAGCGAAAATTGAAGCTGTCTTCGCGATTTAAAAGTTTTGACTTCGTTCTAATTAACCCTTCATTGTCAATAAAAGGCGCGAAATCTTTGATACATTCATCTTCTATGCTGTAAAATAACTATTTTGAATGTATTTGATCAATTTAATCTCTGCGCTTTTACATTCTTCTGCTGTTAAAAAATTTTCCGTTTTCTTTTTATAGCGGTTGGTATCTCCGGTTTAACTCAGTTGAATCTTAATATGACAATTAAAGCAGAATCTATTTATCCAACCGATGACTCGAATGACTTTATCGTAACTGGAAAACTTGTGAAACAAATGATATTTATCTACTGTTGTTTTAATACTAATCAACGCGGCATTTTTCAATTGAGATGTCTTTTTTAATTCTGCATTGACTTCCGCCTCGTCAACGCTTGCATTTGTTTCTACCGTAGGCCAGTACTCTATATTCTTATGAAGCCAATCCGGACCCTCCCACCACCTAGAAGATAGTAGCTGATTTACCGTGCAACCTCTCGTCGGTAAATCAGCAGGCTTCCGATTGCCAGGTACATGTCGCCATTGGCTTGCTTGTGTCAAATGTCTAATTTCTTTTCCTACGGCCCTCTCTTTTGTCTTTTTCACAGATCCAGGTTTACTCTCTTCTTTTAAGTTAAAACCTTGTACTGCCATGGAAATGCGAAATTCACCTCTAACTTCTGACTCCAGGAATTCGATTAGTTTCGTTAGTCGCGTTTTTGACTTGTCGGATGAATTTGGTCTGCGTTTACTTCATTAGCGTCACTTGAACGTTGCCATACGTGTAGCAAATCTTCCGGCAGTGCTGATTCTACTTATGGTGTTTGTATGACGTTCTAATATATAAAAAGAAAATTTTAGCTATTCACCAATAAACAAAATGAAACGGGCATGGCAAGTTACGTAGTAATTATCTTGAGAGTTGTTCTTTGCTTCATTACTATTAAATATAATAAACTTGACTTTATTTGATTGATCTCAGTTTCTTTTCTATTTGTAATTTCGTTGCGAAATATATCAACTGAAGATATTTTGCCAGATTTCATACAAAGTTAAACACTTAACGAAATTGTTAATCAAGTAGGATGTTATAATGTTTGTGAAGTAGAAGTAATTGAGAACAATAATGAGAATTTACATTTTGCTGTTAGAAATGACGTATGTTTGTTAACCGCTATATTTTGTGAGCAGATACATAATGTTAATAATTTATTGCAAGTTTGTAATATTCAGGACACTATTAAAAATTATCAATTCACATTGTTAACCATAACCGATGTACAAGAGAATATAATGAAACAAAAGCTTGATATAGAAAATAATATAGTTATATTAAACAGTTCACAGATAAAATCATTAAAACTTCCAATAATCATACAACCAATGAACGATTTAGCGAAATATGAAATCACACAAGATAGGTGGTATAAAAACAAAATTATCTATGAACGTAATATAAAAAGAGATTTAATTCTTAAAATAATAAATAAGAAATGTAAATAAAATACTTAAACAAAGCATTTAAAGTTAAAAAAATAAAAAAATATTGTTATCCAAGAAATTGCCATTGTAGTAAAAGATCAAGAATATATCCACCCAAGATTTGTATTTTAAGAGCAACAAAAGTTAAAATTAATCAAAACAAATTAGATATTAATAACAAATTATTAATAAATAATGAAGTTTCTAAAGAAATTAACGCATTGACATTTGTGTTTGAGAAAAAAAGAATAAAAATTAATAAAATGTTAAGTGTTGGTATCATATCTAACTGCGTTGATTATAATGAGCTACTGAGTTTAATAGCAAGGTTACTTATACAGAAAATTATTATTTATAAATTTACAGAGTGTATTTTAAAGCTTTCATCTATGATAAATAAATATGACTATAAATTATTACATTTTAAGTCACAACTAATGGTGTGTCAGGGGTTTTTCATTATAAATAAACTTTAAAAGCTGGAGAAATGATAAATAAGTAAAATAAGTAGATACAAAATTTAAAATAAAACAATCTAAAATTAATTTACATGTGAATACAAATACCAATATGCTTCTCTGTTTCAGAAAAAAATAAATTCAATTAATCATCAACCATCAATGTTCTTTTTCACGTTTCAAAATAGATCTTGAAATATTACATAAAAGTCAAGAAAAACATACTTTTTTGATTTTACGAACTCAAGATGCATAGCACCATGCATCTGTATGAAATCTACCGACATTCTTATATACAATTATATACAAAGGCAAAATTGCAAACAATGATTTATAAATGTAAGCCGTAATTATATGAGATGTATCAAATTTACTTTGTTACATTTAAACAAAGTATTTTTCATGGTAAAATATATTTTATGTGAATATCAAAAACATAAATTAAGGAGGTACAAACTATGTGGGGGTTCCAACATCGCACCACCACCGCAGCCGTCGTAAACAGACGTTGGTCCCCAGGCAGGACTTCTCCTAGAGCGGGGACTCCCCTCTAGTCAGCTCCGGGTTATCGCGCCCCCTGGCGAACCACCACGGCGTGGCAGGCGCGAGAGGAGCTTGATCGCAAGTTGCGAGCAGTCACGGCCTGGCCGCCTAACTTAGAAGTCGCATGTAGCCTAAGTTCGGGAAAATACAGTTTACTTTCATATTACAACCTGTGTCTTTATTGATGACATCCTCGATATTCCCGTTCCTTGTAGCATACGAATAAGCTGGCGCGAACACTTCGCCCAGCAAACATATATATTGTATTGTGACGTTGACATGTTTTCTTAATCATAATAGTAAATGCAACAGTACTTCAAGAGGCATTCAGATAAATAACTTATAGTTTGTAATTTAGGTCTGTAAGAGATATTTTAAAATATACCAACAGATTCTGTGATTTTTATTTTAAAATTGTCATTATATTCTTTTTTATTTTTTTACTCTTTTATTTCTTATTTCATAAAATAAAATTAGGTTATTTTGTCTTCCATAAGAAAGCATGTATTTCATTAAAATTTCAAATGACGTTTTTTCTAAAAAAAGATATGCAATAAATATTAAAAAAAATTGTTTATCTGGAATAATAAAAATAATCAACATTGAAAGTTTCATTAAGATCTGTTGTTATAAATTAAAACCACTGAACCTCCTTAAAATACGAGACAAAACAATTAACAGGGTCCAAAAACATATATGGTATATTTATTTTATAAAATCGCAAAAACAATGACAGTGAAAACTTTGCGTATAATTTATTATGATTTCTTTCATAGCAAAATAAGTTATGGCATCATAGCTTGGAGAGGAGCATATGAAAATAGCTTAAATATTTTACAAAACAAAAAAATACTAAAAATAGTAAATAAAAATAATTTTGCAGTTTAGGACAATCCCCTAAGTATAGAACAACGTTTTTGTTTGGAGGCGTTGAGACTACACTGTGATTACCTTAAATATCAATTTCTTACGTCAGATAGTATAACAAGGAATTATAGTATTATTATACCTAAAAACAATAATAGAAAATAATTAGTGATAAGAATAGTTTTAAGAAAGCCATAGTGGTATTAAATGCGCTTCTAAACTAATTAAAAACTGTAAATGTAGAAAAACATATGCAAATTAATAAGATTAAAAGTTGGATTAAACTCAACTGTTAGTTGTGATAGCTTAAAATGATCTTGCGAACATACAATTGTAAATAGTACTGTTATTAATTATGTCACGTACGCACACTGACGTGCATACGTGTGATACAATATGGTAACAGCAAAAGTGCATCGCAAGCTCATACGAACCCAGCGGATGACACCTTACGCCTGCCTTATCACTGCATACCGATGTGCAGTCGCGAGGCTTACTGTTCGATCGCTGACAGTTCGCGACAGTCGGTGGGAAGCGCTCTTCCTGAGCGCTATCTCGCACCCAAGTACCGCGAAAGCCACACAAGCAGTCCCTCCTCTCTCACAATCTGACAATAAAGTCCACTCAACTGAATTTGCGCAAAGACTTTCTAGCACCTTTCTTCAAGTCCCTGGGCTTGACCCACGAACGCTGCGACCACCCTTTTCCCGATTATCCCACGTAACAATTGTTAAATAGATATATTGATACAGATTGTTTTTTAGTTTGAAAGAATTTAGTATTTAAGTACTTCAATTTTTTATGTATATATATTTTTATATTTATTTTTATCTGTATACATCCCAGACCTGCGATGAGGTAACTATGTTTACCTCTGCCGGTTTTCGAGTATTAGCTATACTAATACTTTATAAAACTACTGGTTTCAATTAATAAGTAAATAATAATACATTATTAGTAATTAATTACTAAAAAAAAATGACATAAATATATATAATTTTATATCTGTATGTGAAATGCTTTATGACCTAGTCACTTTTTGTAAACCAGTTTTTATAAAATGATAACTAAATCAAATTTTTATTTCATTTTTTTGCAGTAGTATAATGTATTTATACTTTTACCACAAATCTATCATTAAATAATTGTCATTCCGGAATAATTTAGTAGTTCTGATGAATTTTTACAAAATTGCTTATTTTATTGTTTTCATATATTGTAGATAACCTTGAAATATATTTGTTTGTGCTTCGATAGTTTCAAGAGTTTTAAGCCCTCAAATAAACATAGCGCACAGAGGAATTTTCTTTAAGTACACTATTTTAAAATAGTTCAAAATTTGGTCACTATACGGCGACGTAATATATATCAACACACATATACGCACTTACACAAATTTGGCCACAATACGGCAACGTAATATATATCAACACACATATACATGCATGTCTATATGATTTTAATGTTTGTGGTCTAAAATTATAAACACTGAGTTTACACTCTACAGTTACTTGGTTTTAGTTTTTTTTTTTTTTTATTTTTACGATATGTCTGTGGGGGCTTCCACCGACGACCACCGGAGACACCGCTGGAAGCAGCGCCTGATCCCCAGGCCTGACTTCTAGTGAGCAGCCATTCCATCTGGAACCGCCTCTCCCGCGGCGCCATCTCCGAGCCGCCACGATGGGTGGCGAACTGGCGACGAGGCGAGGCTCGAGCTGATAAGACCGCTCTGAACCGCCCGACAGGCAGCAGCGTTTCAGAGCAGAGAGAGAGAGAGAGAGAGAGAGAGAGAGAGAGAGAGAGAGAGAGAGCAGAGAGAGTATTTATATTCATCGCGAGTTAACTACAAATAAAGTTTTACATTTCATTTACGACGAGTCTACTTTTATTCTCCCGACACCTTGATTCTGGCGAGGATTACAATATCTTCCTGGACCTTAACTCCAAAGTGGTGACCCCGACAACAACAACACGCCAGCTCAACCAACGCCAAGCGGAGCAGCATTCTTGAGACGTTGGTCCCTTTCAACCACCAACGCTGCCGAGACCCGGAGCCTATCTGCAGCACGGCCCCGGAGACCCTCAGCACTTCGTGGCCTCTTTCTCGTCACTCCGAGGACAACCCAGCAGCTACACGGCCTATCTACAGCCAGCACCTCGAGGACGCCCCACACCAGCCCCTATACAGCGAACGTGCCAGGGCCTCTCCTCTCGCTCCAGCGGCACACAGCAGCAACGCGTCCGCAGCCTTCGCCGAGCATCACCACCTCCTAAGGCGTGAGATTTCGCCAGCACCAGGTATTTTCGTTGCTTTTCTTTCTTTCTCTCCATCGACGGCGCGCAACGACGAGTCGCTTTTCTTTCGCCAGTCTCGCGCCTAAAGAAAGCAATAGACGTCGGGGCGAGTCGCTTCCTTTTCGCTCCGCGTCCCGATACCTGGTGCAAGCGGCCGAACATCATCGCCGCGACGCGCGTGCCGACGAGCTGGTGGCGACGTGCGTGCCAGTCAGCGCGGTTTCGCGCCCCATCTCACCAACATCGAGCGGCATTGCATCCGGGAGCAGGACTCCGGTGCCCCAGCACGAAATGGTCTCTCTCCGCCTCGCCATGACGCACATCACCACCATGCTCCAGCAGCAGTCGCTCGTGCTCCAGTCTATCGCGTCCTCTGTCACGTCGAGCAAGCAGCAGAAACAACAACAGCAGCAACGACAGCAGCAGCGACGCGGCCGCTCCCGCACGCCAGCCAGCCAGCGCCTATCCCGTACAGTCTCGCCAATCCAGCATGGTGCTGGTATCACCAGCGCTTCGCGAACGAAGCAACGCAGTGCGGCTGCCCTGCTCGTACCCGACGCAGGAAAACTGATAGCGCCGCCGCCTCTTCAGGCAGCCGCGGTTGGCGCGCCCAACGAGCAACGCCTGCACGTCCTCGACAGCACGTCCGGACTCCGCTTCTTAGTCGACACCGGCTCGGCAGTCTCGCTGCTACCCCGCTCCTATCTCAGGAAACATCTCCAGCACTGCCCGCTTAAGCTGAGCGCAGCCAACGCCACGTCCATCGATACGTACGGCGCACATCGTATGGACGTGGACCTTCGACTGCGACGGCCCTTCTCATGGAAGTTCATCATCGATGATGTGAGCAGCCCGATCCTCGGTGCGGATTTTCTGACTCACCACGGCCTCGTCGTCGACCTTCAGAAGAGGCGCATCCTCGATACCGATACGTCACGTCATGCCCCCGGCTCACTCCGACCTCCAGAAGTACGTGGAGGTTGTGATTTCCGCTGATGTAGCCGAGGGCATTTTCGCCGACCTGATGCGGCAATACGCTGATCTCGCAACCCCAGGAAGCACGACCATCGCCCTTCCGGGCCTCGACGCGCAACACCACATCCTCACAACCGGTCCACCAGCAGCAGCCAAGGCTCGTCGCCTCCTTGGACCTTGCCTCGAAGCTGCGCGAGCGGAATTTCGCGTTTTGTTGGAGATGGGGATTGTTCGCCTGTCAGACAGCTCCTGGGCTAGCCCGCTACGCCTCGTCCTGAAGCCAGACGACACCTACCGCATCACCGGCGACTACCGACAGCTGAATAGCCGCACGGTGCCGGACCGCTACCCACTCCCAGTTATCGAGGACCTGCTGCTTGGGCTGGGAGGCCGCATCACCTCGGTGGTCGACCTCAAGAAGGCCTTCTATCAGCTGCCTATCGCTCCCGAGGACATGCACAAGACGGCCATAATCACACCGTTCGGCCTGTTCGAGTTCACGCGGTCATCCCTGGGCCTCCGCAACGCCGCTCAGTCGCTGCAGAGAGCGATGGATCAGCTGCTCCGCGATCTACCCTTTGCTCGCGCATACCTGGACGATACTATCATCGCATCCAGCAACGAAGGAGCACGCGAGCCATCTTAAGGCGCTGTTCGACGTCCTGCGGGCAGCCAACATCAAAGTGAATCCGGAGAAGTGTGTCCTGGGAAAGGGAGAAGTTCCGTATCTGGGCTATACGGTCTCCGCCGAGGGCTCGAGACCTCCCCAGGACCGCATCGACGCTATCCAGACCTTTCCGAAGCCCAGCAATTCCGCACAGCTCCGTCGACTGCTTGGCCTGGTCAACTACTACCGGCGCTGCATCCCGGGCGCAGCACGCCTCCTCGCATCGCTGAACGACTTCCTGCGGCACATACCACCGAAGAAGAAGGCCATACCGCTCACCTGGACGCCTGCCGCAGAGGAAGCCTTCAGCGCGTGCAAGCGCGCCCTGGCAGACGCCGCCAGCACAACTTTCCTGTGCGCCGACGCGCCGAGGAGGCTGCTCACCAACGCCTCCGACCTCGCAATCGGCGCAGCTTTGGAGCAGCAGGACCCGGACGGCTCGTGGAAGCCCCTGGGATTTTTCTCGAAGAAGCTGTCCAATGCCGAGAAAAACTATAGCACATACGACCGCGAGCTCCTGTCAGCCTTCGAGGCCATCAAGCATTTCAAGGGCATTCTCGAAGGTGGACCCTTTTCACTTCTAACGGACCGCAAGCCTCTCACCTTCGCAGCACACCAACCAACAGAGAAGGCTTCACCTCGCCAGGCGTGCCAGCTATACTACATACTCCAGTTCAAGTCACGCTTGCTTACACCAAGGGCCCGGAGAACGTCGTGGCCGATGCTCTCTCCAGGGTGGAGACGATCGGCATGCCAGCCAGCCTGGACCTGCCAACACTCGCTCAACATCAGGCGAGCGACCCAGACCTGCCACACATCTTAGCTGCTCCAGCACCAGCTCTGGTTCTGCGTCCCCTCGACATCGACCAGACGACGCTCCACTGCGCGATTGACGGCAACCAGGTGCGACCGTACATCCCTCGTCAGCTCCGGAAGACCGTGTTCGACGTCACACACGGCCTTTCGCACTCGAGCGTTCGAGCGTCCATCCGCCTCATCTCGCAGAAATATGTGTGGCCAGGCATGGGCAAGGACATCGCACGCTGGGCCCGCAACTGCATCCAGTGCCAGCAGTCCAAAGTCCATCGCCACAATCGCTCAGCCCTGGGAGACTTCGCCGCCCCGGACGCGAGATTCAACCACCTGCACCTGGACATCGTCATGCTGCCGCTCCACTCGGGTTTCCAGTATTGCCTCACAATCATTGACCGCTTCACGAGGTGGCCCGAAGCCGTTCCGATACCAGACCAGCAGGCCATTACCATCGCCAAGGCCTTTTTCGAACGCTGGATCGCGGTCTACGGCACGCCGCTCACCATCAAGACCGACCAGGCCACACAATTTGAAGCGGTATTGTTTACAGAGTTGGCAAAACTCATCGGGGCCAGCAGAATTCTTCCACCGCACGCTCAAGGGCGCTTTGATGTGCTGCGCGCCCACACCCTGGTCAGTCGCTCTGCCCGCAGTCCTGCTCGGGCTACGTACGTCCTACAAGGAGGAACTTCGGGCGTCGCCAGCCGAGATGCTGTTCGGCACGACGCTCAGAATTCCAGGTGACTTCTTCGTCCCGACCAGCCACCCCGGAGCCAACGCGCCAGCGTTTGTCGTCAAGCTGAGGGCGCTTATGCAGAGGCTCCGCGCCGTACCAGGGTCCAGGCACGCACCGAACCTTGCTCCGTTTTTCCACCCCAGCATTCGCACGTGTACACATATTTTCAGGCAGGTCGACACGGTGAAGCAGACGCTACAGCAACCCTACACCGGCCCATATAGAGTGCTGGAGCACTTGAGCGACCAGGTTTACCGGGTGGAAATCAACGGCCAATCCAAGGCCATCTCCACGGCATCTCTTAAGCCAGCCTTCCTGGAGTCGGCGGATCAAGAGGACTCTCCGCCGGCCCCTCAGCCTGCCCAGGCGCAGGCCCCACCGTCTCCAGTACCTCAGCCAGCGCCGTCGCCGGTTCTCCAGCCGTCGGCTGATCGAGAGGACTCTCCGCCGGCCCCACAGCCGCCTCAGGAGCAGGCCGCTCCACCACCACCCGGCCCGCCACCCTCGCCAACGCGAGCAAGCCAGGAGCGCTCCCTCAACAGGCAACCTCGGCGATCGTGTATCGTTCCTCCTGGCCCCTGCACTCGTCACTGGCGGGGGAGTAGCTGTGGGGGCTCCCACCGACGACCACCGGAGACACCGCAGGAAGCAGCGCCTGATCTGTTAAACATTGTACGAAGGAAGCACACTGTGAAATACTTCCTGCGTCCAGCAGTGGTTAGCCACTGCAGCTCCCGCCTGTACGGGGAGATGCGCTCATCTCTCCTTACACCATAGATGTACCGGATTCCTGTATTCACGAGTCTCTGTAGTTTTAAGTCGAGGTCCTGCGTCAAGTCACAGTATGCAAGAGAACAGTAGTCGATTAGCGGAAACAGCAGTGCCTGCACAAGATGTTTACGCAATCTGAGGTTGGTACTCTTTCTAAAAAAGTAAAGCCTGTACATTAGCGAGTGAGCACGCTTACACACTTGTGTAACATGCTCTTTCCATGAGAGTTTAGAGTCAAGCACCAATCCCAGATTACGCACGGAGGACTCAAAGCTGACCTGAGCACCCCCGATATTAATGAAAGTGTTGGCTGTAGAGGAAAGTAGATTTATGTAGTAGCGAGAGCCCAGGACAATTGCCTTGGTTTTAGTAACATTAAGTTTAAGTTTGTTTTGCGCAGCCCAGCCCGTTATCCTCTTCGCAATAGCACTCATCTTGTCTGATAAAGAATCGAGCTCCTCGAGGTGGCAATGACTGTAGATCTGCAGGTCATCCGCGTAGATGAGATGGGAAACATCGGAGTCTAGGCAGAAACCGATGTCATTGATGTACAGAGCGAACAGCAGGGGACCTAAGACGGAGCCCTGCGGGACGCCGATGTTAAGACGCTGCAAGGAAGAACGCTCGCTACTGTCACCAACGACAGCCTGCTCTCTTCCAGTGAGATAGGAGGCAAACCAGCGGATAACCTGCTTAGAGAAGCCAAAAGTTGTTAGCTTCCTCAGGAGCCGGACGTGGCACACAGTGTCAAACACCTTGCTAAAATCAAAGAGCAGAAGGAGTGTCACTTTCTTTTTGTTTATCCCGACCCTGACATCGTCAGTTAGCTTAATTAGGCCAGACTGAGTGCTGTGGCCGGTGCGGAAGCCTGTCTGATAATTGTCTAGTAAGAGCCTTGATTCAAGGTATTGCGAGACCTGCTTGTGAACCAGCCACTCCAGGGCTTTGGAGAGAAAGCAAAGAAGTGAAATCGGGCGGTAGTCAGTCAGGGCTGTTGGTGAACTGACTTTGTTGAGTGCACGCACCAGTGACAATTTCCAGGCAGATGGGAAACGGGCCTCGCTCAGAGACAGGTTGAAGATGTGACATAATACAGGAGCGAGAACTGGCAGTGCTTTTAAGATAACAACCTGGGGGATGCCGTCGCTTCCCCTCGCCTGGGTGTTGAAGTGCGACACTGCACTCAACACGTCCGATTCCGTTATATGGCTGAACTCGAAATGTTCCGGGAGGTCAAGACTTTCCAGGGTTAGAAGATAGTTCTCAACAGCAGGCGCTAGCGGATCATTGGAGATCGAGCTAAAATGCTTGTTGAGCTCATCTGTGCTAAAGCGAGGTGGTAATGGGGCCTTAGTGGCGTAAATTCCAAGTTTCTCCAGCTCTCTCCAGATCTCGGCGATATCAGTCAAGGTTGACAGGCGTGAATAGTAATAATTCAGCCTGGCTTCCTCGACATGTTTATGAGTATAGTCCCTAGATTGTCTGTATAAGCGGAGATCTGAATCAAGCCTGGAGTTCCTGAAACGCCTGTATAGTCTATCCCTCTCGGATACAAGGTCACGAAGAGCCGTGGAGAACCACGGGTGACGCTGTTTTTTAGGTGTTACAGTCCGTGATGGGGCGAGTTGATTAATGGCGTTAGTAAGGTTAGCGTTAAGTATA
Source organism: Trichomalopsis sarcophagae (assembly GCA_024372645.1). Lineage (NCBI taxonomy): Eukaryota > Metazoa > Arthropoda > Insecta > Hymenoptera > Pteromalidae > Trichomalopsis > Trichomalopsis sarcophagae. The sequence continues at coordinate 78,131 of QLSS01000261.1, forward strand.
GAGATGCATTCGTCAAGTGATGGCACGGTGAAAGATGACCAGTCACATGCGCTAAGAAAGTCCCTTAGCTTCTCGGCGCAGATTCCTTTAAAGTTTCGGTAGAAGTATGTGCTAGATACGTGTCGTGGAATCTGTACGTCGAGAGTGGCCGTGATAAGGTCATGTCCGTTGATGAAAGGTGAGTCTGTCTTCTAGTGTGACAGCAGGCGATCCTGCTCGTCGATCAGACACAAGTCAAGCCAGGTATCAGAGCCCTGTTTATGGTGCGTGGCACCATATGGGATAGAAGAAAGGGAATTTTCATCAATGAAGGCCCTGAAGAAACTGGCATCTTCAGATGATGAAAGCTGATCAGAGTTGAAATCTCCCACTATGACCTTCGTTGAGTAATTGTGCATGTGGGTAGTTAGCTGGTCTATAAAGTTAGAGCCTTGAAAGAATGGAGCGTTAGGAGGACGATACACAACTCCCAGATCGGAGAGATTCCCTTTGCCGATACCTCACAGAAAAGGTATTCAGGCTTACCTGGCTTGCCAAACCATTCACCGTCAGATGATGAGATAACGCTAGCCGTCAGTGATATATGTATGTAGAGGGCCACACCTCCTCCGTTTCTGTTTCTGTCCCGTCTGTAAAGTACGTAGTCGTCCAGTGAAGGGATGGACGTTACCTTTTCGCTCAACCAGGTCTCAGTAACAGCTATTACATGGAATGGAGATCGAGTGGATAAAAAGAGCCTGATCATCTCAATGTGACCCGTAAGCGAGTTCGCATTAAAATGACAGACTTGTAGACCCTCGGACAGAGACGCCTCAGAGCCGGGTGATAACGTGGCAGATGAGCTTGATGGTGGGTGTGGTGAGATGATATGTTTGTGTTTGAGCCTCAGTGTAGAGCGATGTTGGCAGTGAGAGGGAGCCGGGATAAAAAAGCATCCAGTTCAGCGTCGGTGTTGATGACGGTGGCCCGCTCCCTGTCGTCGTTGCAGTGCATGTAAAGCCTTCCTTCTCGGGTGAACGTGCGGCAGCCCTGCCTCCTCTTGGCCTCCAGCCTGGCCCTCGAACGCAGCTTATGGACGTCAGAGGGAAGCAGCTCGTTGATGTTTATGAGCCCTTGATGGTCAAGGCTCAGAGCTTTAGCTTCCTCCAGCAAGGTGGCGTCCAATTCACTGGTGTGCAGCTTACGTTTCTGGGCCTTAGCGATTACTATGGAGCGTGCAAGCGCGCTTGAGGACAGGGTGACAGCTAGTGGTGGAAGTCTGCCGTCACCCCTGGCGGGGTTGTTGGATGCATCAAGTCTCCCCATGGTCCTGACTGATGCTATATCCCTTTTGAGGACCGTGGGGTCAAGCGCGCTCACGACTGAGTAGGCGAGGAGGTGCAGCGAGGTTTCGCGGGTGTAGTGCAGGCCAGTGACGACGATCACGCTGTTGGATGACTGCTCTTATCGCTACAGATCTCCGCAGCGCCCGGCATAGTACAGCTGCTGTCCTGCTGCGTTGTTAGGCTCCTCGACGAGAGGTCTTCTATTTGTGCCTGAAACTCATGGACGGCGTAGGTGTCGTTGCGCCGGCCAGGCGGGTTGGTGACGGAGAGAGAGAGAGAGCAGAGAGAGTATTTATATTCATCGCGAGTCAACTACAAATAAAGTTTTACATTTCATTTACGACGAGTCTACTTTTATTCTCCCGACACCTCGATTCTGGCAAGGATTACAACATCTTCCTGGACCTTAACTCCAAATGTCCATCGCCCTTTATCACTGGAATCCTATCTTTTTTACCACTCAGTCATTGTCTGCTTTAATCAGTCTGTTCGCCTCAAATATGTCATTCCTCTTTATTGCTAAAAGGTCAATATTCGGCATGCCAGCTTTTATGCGGACCACCTTTTCCATTACCGTACGGTAAGCCGATGCGACCCTCAGTGCACTTTTCCTGTAAACTGTCGATATGTTTCGCATGTAGCTTTGCAGCCACGTAGCATTTAGCCATATTGGAGATACGTACAAAGTAATCAATGTAATTACACTGACTGAGAGTAACCTTTGTTTCTGCGTTAGTCCTCCTACGTTTGGCATCAATTTTGGTAGAGCAGCACTAACTCTTGCTGTTTCATTGCCTAAACGTTGGTCTTGCATCTATGGTGAGGCCCAGGTACTTGTTGGTCCGTTAATAAATGTCCGTCAACTGTCAGTATTATTTTCTCTATCGTCTTTCTACTGAAAATAAGGATAGCTTCGGTTTAGTGGCTGGCCACTTGTAGACCTGCCTTTGCTTGCCATTTGTGTATTGTATTAATAGACTTCTCAGCTATGTCCTTGACTTCTTCTTTGTGCTTTACCACCGTTACTGCAATATCGTCAGCAAAGCCTACCACTGTTGCTCTTTCGGGTGATTCCAGTCTTAGTACTCCATCGTACATGATGTTCCAAGTCGGTGAGCCAAGTACCTACCCTTGGGAAACGCCTTCTGTAACTCCATAGGTTTTCGTACTGTTAAATCGTTTCATACATTGCTTCACCTGCTTTAAGTTTCTTGTCATGCCCTTGTGAAAATTTGTCGTGACGAACAATACTCCGTATGTACTTTTAAGGTGTGCTTCGATCTTCTCCAGCAGTTTTTCCTCGGTACTTGCTACAGCCTGGATTCTATTTCAGGTATCGAGCATTTCCTTGCTTTCGCCGCCTGACGTATTCGCACTTAGTGTGTTTATTATGTTCTGCAGATTTTTGCCTGGTTTCTGGATAGATAAGCCGGCTTCATAAGTTTGACCCCGCCCCTTGGGTAGTAATATTTTTAACTCACTATTCACGTATGATTTATTTTTAGGGTTTCTCCCCTAGCCAGTTTCGTCTATGGGGCATATTTTATTTCTGCTTTACCCTCCGACACGTTAAGAAGACCTTAACACACCAGTGTGTGTATGGGGGCGAGCGCACGTTCGTTCGTATACATATGTATCTCAGCTTCTACGTAATGGATTCTAATATACTAAGTCTCATTTTCTTTGTTTTTACTATAACGTAATAGAACAACAGCTTTTTTTTACATTCTATGGTCGCGTTTTTATGGCGAGTTAAATAAAGTAAAGAACTATCGATTTTTTGAACAGTTAGATACATTTTAATACGACTATTCGACGTTCGATCGATTCGTGAGAGCATCCACAAACATTGTGAATTAACTCGATCAATTATTATTAAAAAAATGCACTTTCGCATAAAAATATGCATTTTAGAAGTGCATTTCGAAAAGATAATAAATAAAAAATTTACATTCTGGTAAATATTGATGGAAACGAGTCCAGTTCAGCAACTCAAGGATTTTTGCCCTAGTAGAAATATGAACGGTCTTTCAGCCAAAGTTTCGTTTATTATACATCACTTACAATTTATCTAAAAACCCATTAAATTAAATGGATCCTTATTTGTAGGTACGGGGGGGGGGGAGGTCCCTGTACTGCTTTTATAAAATAGATGAATTGGGATCCGACCAGGTCCGGATAATGACAAAGACTACTTACCCTTAAGACTGTTGGAGTAGTGGTACAAAATAATGACACTGAGGTTAATGTTAATAATAAGTAAAGTGTTTATTTGATAAAGGCTTGAAAGCCTAGTCGGCAGTTACGTCCGCTGACATCGGAGTCTTACAGACAAGAGAGAGTGTAAAGTATACGCTTAAACTATAGGTCCGAGGTCCGTTTGCTCTCGCATGGGCTCGCTCGTTGGAGTAAATCGTCGTCGCCCAATAGATATCGCGACGTGTACTATTTAAGAGTATGCAATCACGATCGTACATATTTATATATTACAAAGACTAAATGATATTGTAAACTGTACAAGACTAGAAATCGTAAGGTCTGTCCACACAAGCGGCCAGGCCGGTACTAACTGCTGATAGCGTCTAAGCGCTCCTTGCGCTTGCTACGTCGTGGTGGTCAGACAGCGCGTTGATCCGCGCGCTAGTATTAGGTAAGTTTCAGTTGGGAAAAATTTTTGAGGTTGGGAACATACTTTGGCCTCATGAGGTAACTGCAGTTATGTATTTTTCTTATACGGTTAACATGACTCTAGCGCGATTCGCCTCGCTCTACACGTAGCTCAGTTAAAATTTACATTGCAATCATGATAAAATTCAAGTTTTGTTAATTTTTTTTTTAACTTTTAATAGTATTAAAAAGAAATATCTTGATGATAATTAAATTTGTATTAATAGGCTGTTACCAAATAAAGATAATTTACGCATCAGACTAATTTGCATGATTGCGGTGTTTCTGCTATAGCATTTGCTATAGCAGTCGCTATTGTATTTAATATTTGCCAATGTAATGTACAATTTGATAATATCAAATGCAAGAACATTCAATTAAAATGTATGATACATTTACTTTATCGTTTTTTCCAAAATCAAAAGATTCTATAAAAATAAAATTAATTTTGACACAATTGCTAAAATTCCAATCATAAGAAACGTCACTCACGCAATAAAATTTGCTGAATTTAAATTTAATTTTTATAAAATTAATATTGAAGTATTAACTAACTAACACATATATCAGCAACATGGCGGGAGTGCGGATGCCTCCCGATAAGTGTGACTCAAATTTTGCATGTCGTAGTAATAAAACTTCAACAACATTGTACAAAAGTAATTACAGTGGCTTAACTACAGTACTGATGGAGTTTCCTGCGGACATATACAAATTCATCAAGGAGAATAAAAGCAGGACATTTGTTAGCTACCAAAATTGCAAAGTACATGACTCTATAAATATAAATCCATGTTACAATTGTGGCAGATTCGGGCACAACGGTAATAAATGCAACAACAGTACTGTATGCCTCATGTGCGCAGAAAAACACAGGACTATTACCTGCACAAATAGTGCCTTTAAGTGTCTGAATTGTATTTTTTCAAACAGCAAATATAATACAAAGCTTGACGTCAACCACGCTGCTAACGATACAAACCAGTATAACATCCTGAAGAAAAAAATCAGCCTATATATAGACTCCACTGACTATCCTATGAGGCCTACCTTACCAGCAGTACATAAAGTCTATCGGGACGTGGCAATACTACTAATACACACAACACAACCACAGACAACACAATAAAACAACCTTCACAAGAACTACCTAAATCTACAAAACATAGACATGAAAGGAGTGAAGCAGCCAAGCAGCAGCAACATCAACAATCGAAGATTGCTAGAACATCAATTCAACCTGCTGCTCCAGCAAAAAATACAAGGTTAAGAAGCAGTAAAACTTATATTAATAAAATGGATACTTTTGATTATCTAGATATAATACAACAGGATTCAATGCAGAAAGAAAAAACATAAAGTGGTATTGGCGATCTAAACAAGACAATTAGCAACAAAAATGATATAATTATACACTTAAATGTAAGAAGCATGAATGCAAATTTTTATAAGGTAAAAATATTTTTTGAAAGTCTGATTGTCAAACCATCTGTTGTTGTTCTTTCTGAAATTGAGAACAGAAATTGTTCAACAGGGTAGGATTAGAATTATAAATACGAAAATTAACATAAGTAATAATAGCAATATTGAAATCTCATCGATGTACATATCTCATGGCATATCTAAAACTGAGTTTATTTTAGATTTAAATAAATATTTGATAAAAAAGAGGAACATTAAAAATCATTTAGTAATAGGAGATTTCAATATTGATTTATTGGATTGCGATCATTTGAGCCAAGAATTCCTGTGTAATTTTTTAGATAAAGGATATACTCCTGGATTTGTTCGAATTACAAGGCCACCTGTGGGCATTGCTAAGGGATCCTGAATTGATAATATTTTCATAAAAACTGATAACATGGATACAATTACTTATAAACTCAAACTATCAATAACAGACCATTACCCCATATTTATATCTCTCAATAAAATTAAAATAGTACATAACAAACTGTTGAGTGTAAGCGAGCAGACTTCGGCCCGCCGAAGACTCCATGCGTGCAAGGCATGATGGAGCTGCGCTCTCCCCCTCTTACCCGCCTCGCCGGCCAGCGCCGACGTCGCAGCTGCGGCGGCCGCGCTCACTTCTCTCTGAGCTCTCGAGACAGAAAGACGCGTTCGCATTCTTATACGTTTTAAATATACTTATTTATATTTTATATAAGCTGGATCTTTGTAATAACATACTGTTTATATCAGTTAGAAGGTAAGCTCGATGTGAATAGAGAAGTGTCATTTGCCATAAAAGTGTGTTAGTTATTTTCCCAAGACACGCCAGGTCGATTATTTTTCAATACAAACCAACAATAGTTTTAAGTTATAAAAAATTAAAAAATAGTGCTGAAACAAGGAACTGGAATGAAATTATCACAATGCAGAATCCTAATTTAGCAACATATAAGTTGTTGTATGAGATTAAACAATGTATAGAGTTATCCAAAATGAATCAAAAAAGGATTAGACAGGTTGGAAGGAAAAATTACATCACTGATGCGATAATTAAATCGTGCGAAACCAAAGAATTTTTGTATAACTTATGGAAGTTGGATATAAATAATGAGCAACTTAAAACTGAACACAAGACCTATTACAAAATTTTAGAGAAAGTTATCAAAGACGCTAAAATTAGATATGATAAAAAAATAGTGGGAAAACGCAAATAACCCAAAAAAACTATGGGAAATTATAAACAATAAACTGGGCAAAAAAAGTCTAATGAAGCCATAAGTTGTATAAAGATAAACGATATTAAAGTTACAGAGAAAGTTGAGATAGTGAGAAACATGAACAAGTATTTTTGTGAGATCGGCCAAAAATTGAGTAATGGTATCGTGCAACCCAATAATGCTGAAATCAGACTACCGGATAATAATGCTAACTCAATCTTTCTAAATTCGCCCAATCAGCCCGCCGATTTTGTATGTTAAAGTACATTAGAAAAAACGGCTATTTCTAAAATTTTAGCCCTCTAGGTGCCCCCTAGCTCCCGTGATAAATTATTGAATTTTCGAAAATCATGAAAAAATGACTATTTTCAAACATTTGCACAAGGTTACCTAATCAATATTTTTAAGCCAAAAAATAGGGATCTTCTCGTTATAACGTCAGCTATCTAGCAAAAAAAGTCCGAGAACCTCAGACTTAAAGGGGCCTTTTCTGTAGGGCAAAACGTAAACACTCATTTTTTGCACTTTTTGCGTATCTTCGATCGCATGCTATTTTTTTGTTTTGTAGTCGATTTGAGCTCTCAAAGTCTTAAAATCTTCGTCTTAGAAAAATCTTTAATTTCCCTTTTGAAAATCTCAAATTCATCATTCCAATAAAAAGTTATAGACCTTGGAAGACAGCCTAGTTTTCCAAAATCGCCATATTGGCACCCCTATATCTCAGGTCTATCTGCCCCAATCTAGCTCAAATTTTCAGGAAAGATAGTCCAAATATAGTAGAAAAAGATGTAATTATTTTGGTTTTGTTTATTTGGGTTTTAGCATATCTACGAAGTCCTCGAAGTTGGGGTTCAGGGCCTTATTTCACCATATTTCGCGTTATAGGACGGACGGTCGCGCAGTACTGGCATACTTTAATTTTGAGGCTTTCTGAGCAAAAAAAGTTCTTCAAGTTTTTGTCTCAGAAAGGCCTTCAATTCCTTTTTAACAAAAATACTTTTAGTATACAAGATAGTCCATTAAACCTAGAGCAACTATTAAATTTCGAATCCCTTAAAATCCATTATCAAGATCTCAACTCATTTCCAAATGTCTACAAGTACTACTCGAAAGAAAAGTTTAATTATACCTAAGAGCAAAAAACGTGTCAGTGATAAAAACAGTTATAATAGTGCTATTATAATTTACATTGCACTACCAAATGAGCTCAAGGAATTAGATATAAGCAAAACCGCGGCAAAAAGTAAAATTAAGTATTGGATTAAAAGCAATACTTAGTTTTCCAGATAGTTTTAAATTGTTAAATTTGTTAAATTCTAAGAAAAGAAAATGTAAATAGTGTTTATTGTTGTTGAAATAATTTTGATAATGTAAGTTTAAAGTTTTTTATTTTTCTGTTATATACTAAGCTTGTACACAGGTAACTTTGTTTACCTCTGCAAGGCTTGCTGGTATGCGTATTCTAAAGGTATACTATGTAAACTATTATCTTGGTTTAATAAATAAATAAATAACTTGAATTATTATATACAGAAAGACTTAGTCAAGAACAACAATCATTAATTAACTCCTTTAGAAGCTAACACAAAGAAAAAATACCGCTGCCAATTCATTGGCACGTAGCTTCCTCCAACTAAATCTATAGTTCCAATAGATAAAATATTATTGAAATATCCAATGTTAATGCTTTTTTAAATATTTTTAATCTCGATTATTTTGCTGAAGGAGCAATTAAAAAATAATACAAAAGATTGTGGATCTGAATAAGTTGGAATTGAGTACAGGGCAACTACAAAAGAAAAGTTTTATTTATATTTCAATTGTATTATTAATATTTTAGAATATGTCAATGTTTGTGATTAACATGTTGAGTCATACTAATGTACACATATATACAGGGTGTCCTATTTTAATCGATACACGCAAATATCTGGTGAAGGAAGGCCTTAATCGAAAAAATGCTAGAGACCATGGTGACCTTAGATTTGACCTTGAAAGCGTCTTCAAGGTCATTTGAAAAACTTTAATTTTTTTAATGGAAACTATTTTTTTATAGAGGCAATGGAAAAAGCGGAAAATTTTACGTTCAAAACAATAATCTTCGATTGGAAAACGATCGCTTTTCAATGTCATTCCAAGGTAAACTTTGATTTTTCCCGTAAGAATCCTACTTCGTAATTACGCAAATGAAAAAAGCGGAAAATTTTACTTTTAGAGTGATATGTTGTGTTTGTACTTCAAAGGGAATTTTAATCGCTATCGATACAAATTTGATGTTCAGGACCCACAACTTAATATGTAGAATTTACATTGAAGTAATGAATCACGACCTTTGACTTTTATTTAAGGTCGTTTTTTTTGTATAAAAGTCGACCATTGCCTCTTCAAATGTTTCCTTTATTTACCTTCGGCATTAGCGTAACCCGGCATACACCACGGGGAGGTTGCACGATAGGATGTTGTACGCCATTTAGCCCTGAAAAGGGCTGATTGTTAATTAATTATCTATTTAGGTGTTCAAGGCAATAAATGCTCAAAAGTAGCTCCACCGACTTGCAGGCAGAGTTGAAGTCTTTGTTGGAAATGTTCTACAGTTCGTATCAAAACATTACGGGGGATATGAGCACAGGCATTTTGAATCCTCATTCTCATATCGTTAGCAGTAGTTGGTCTTTCTCTATAAACTACATCTTTGTGGTATCTCCACATATAAAAATCTAATGAAGTTAAATCAGGTGACCTTGGAGGCCATGCAATTGGACGACCCCTACCTATCCAACGATTTGGGAAACGATAATACAAAAAATTCCGTACTATCCTTGCGTAATGTGGTGGAGCTCCATCTTGTTGCAACCATATCCTATATCTTGTATTCATATCAACATGTTCTAGTAGGATTGGAATTTCATTTTCGATCAAATTCAAGTAACTTTCGCTTTACATTGCCTTCAAAAAAATATGGGCCTATTAAATTTCCATTGATTATGCCACACCAAATGTTAATATTCTAACGGTTTTGATTATCAATTTGTTGCATCCAGTGTAGATTTATTTCAGACCAGTAATGGCTGTTATGTCTGTTCAGATGTCCAATGCTGTTGAAAGAAGATTCATCAATAAACATCACGAATTGGAAGAAATTGGGCTCATTTCTAATTTGATTTCTTGCCCACTGGCAAAATTGTACTCTCTGCTGACGATCCTGCTCATTTAAATCTTGATTCAGTGTGATATGATATAGAGGTATCTGTCAAACTTCAGATATCTACTACAAGTTGATCGAGGTACACCCAGTTCACGTTGAATGGTTCGTAGCGAAATATGTGGATCTAAATGAACCATTGCAAAAATGGCAAGAAAACGAGGATTTTGCGTCTGGTCTTCAATATTACGTCTAATTCTTTGACGTCGAAGATGACCTCGTCGAGCTCTCAATTCGAGGAAACGAATAGTATTCGCATTTGGATGACGAACGTCTTGGGAAGCGTTCACGATATAACACTGCGGATCTTCTGTAATTTCGACATTCTCCCAAAACAAGAAGGATGTCAATGATGTCATTTGCTGGACAATATGCCATTTTACCTCGATCTTTATCCAGATATTGGTTTAATGTTATAACATTGACAGTTTTAACATAAGTATAAGAAGCTGCTAAGCAAAATGTAATAAAGTCAAGGATGAAATAATTTCTTATGAACATGAATATTTATCAATGCAGCGCCTGTGTAAAAAAAAGACCAAAGTGCGGAGCTTTTTCATGTTCACGAGTTGCTAAATTGAAAGGTTGAGTTTGCATGAACTGTGCTCTTGCTTTTATTGTGACTTGATATCCCCAAAATTCCAAAAGGTATTAAATCAACAACACATTAATCAAATAACCAGACATTTAATAATAATTAATTTTAGGTAAATTAATACTACTAATAGGTGCATGTTTTTATTAACTTGATATTTTAATAAACTTATTTTGATCCCTTGCTTTACAGCGTACTTAGATTCAAATTAACCATTTAGCTGATATTGAATCTAAATAATACACAGCTTATTTAATAAAATCTATTAGATCTTTAGATTCCCTTTGAAGTACAAACACAATATATCACTCTAAAAGTAAAATTTTCAGCTTTTTTCATTTGCATAATTACGAAGTAGGATTTTTACGGGAAAAATCAAAGTTAACCTTGGAATGACATTGAAAAGCGATCGTTTTCCAATCGAAGATTATTGTTTTGAACGTAAAATTTCCCGCATTTTCCATTGCCTCTATAAAAAAATAGGGTTTCCATAAAAAAAATCAAAGTTAACCTTCAAATGACCTTAAAGACGCTTTCAAGGTCAAATCTAAGGTCACCATTCGACTTCCTCCGCAAAATCCTACAATCTTGGTCTCTAGCATTTTTTTGATTAAGGCCTTCCTTTACGAGATATTGGCGTGTATCGATTAAAATGGGACACCCAATTTCCAAAGAAAGTTTCCAAATTTGAAAAACTTGAAGGAAATTAAGTTCGATGATTCTGTACTTGATTGCGAAGTTTGTATTGTGTCAAAATTCAACAAGCTACCTTTCAGTTCGACTAGACAGAGAGCGAGTGAACTTCTGCAAATTGTTCACGCAGATACAATGGGACCGATGAGTCCAGCTACACATCCCAAGAAATACAGATTTATATCTGTATTTATCGATGATTATTCACGACTTGCGATGGCGTATCCTATGAAACAGAAAAGCGAAACAGGTATTGTCTTGAATCCTTCATTAAAAGCTCGAAAAATTTACTAGGATACAATGCTAAGTTCTGTTACCTTAGATGTGATCAGGGTACAGAATTTACAGGAGGGTATACACAAGAAGTTCTAGATAAGTTCGAAACAGAGCTACAGTTAGCTAGCCCAGCATAGCCCAGCCACACCTGAGCATAATGGAGTGGCTGAACGTTTCAATCAGACCATCCTGAAACTCACGAGAGCTTTAATGTATGATACACGCCTACCTGAGAATATGTGGGATCTTGCCCTGAATGCAGCCGTTTATTTCTATAATAGGATGCCTCATAGCTCGAATGAAATGATACCGCCCTTACAAAAGTTCAAACCAGAATTTAAACTCAACCTGGAAAAACTAAAGCGTTTTGGTTGTATAGCTTATATCAAAGTACAAAGGAAAACAGGACCTAAGTTTGATCAGCTGGGAAAACGAGTAGTATTCATAGGTTACAAACCAACTGAATATTTATTTTTAAAACCAGAAGAAGGAAAATACTACGAAAGCAGAGATGTTCGATTCAATGAAAAGCTCGTGTTTGGGGACAAATACAATAAAAATATCATTAAGGATTGGGCAAATCCAATGGAAGAAATAAATAAAGAAACATGGCTTGTTAAGTCCGATGAAAAAGATGAAGTTTTGATTTCTGAAACGGATAGAGAAAAACGGCGAAGAGGTCGCCCAAGAAAAGTAAAAGAAGTCGAATGTCCATCAGAGTCACAGGTACTTGAATCCGAATTAAACTTGCTGGAAAGCGATTAACTGAATGCGTTCATAGCAACTGTGGAGAATCATCCGAATTCCTACAGAGAAGAACAAGCTTGAATGGCAAAAGGCTATTAGGAGCGAATTAGACTCAATGGAGAAAAACAAAATCTGGACACTTGTCGACAGACCTGTGATTCAAGGAGGAAAAAGACCTAATATAATTGATTCAAGATGGGTTCTAAAACCAAAGTTGGATTGAATAATGAAAACAATTATAAAGCTCGACTTGTGATAAGGGGTTTCAAAGATCAAAACCATTATAAATTAGTGGAAACATATGCACCTGTTTCTCGGCTACCTCTGATTAGATCAGTGCTAGCAATCATAAATAAGTTTGATCTCGAAGTAAGACAGCTTGATGTTAAGACAGCTTTTCTGAATGGAACAATCGATAGTGAAATATCTGAGGGTATTGATGTTTCTCCTGAAATCAGACGAAATAAAGTGTGTAAAATTCATCGTGCTTTGTACGGTTTGAAAATAAGTCCGAAAAGATGGTATGAAAAATTTACAGAAGTTGTAATAAAACTAGGTCTAAAGTCTCATGATTCAGAGCCTGTCTCTTTACTTGGCGCAACAATGAAAAATATCTGATAATGTTGCTGTATGTTGATGACATACTGATAGCCAGTAATGACACACAAAAGCTTGATGAAATTACGTCAAAACTTAAGTTGGAATTCGAAATGTCCGATATGGGAGAGCCCAAGAGTTTCCTTGGCATCGAAATAAATCGAGACAGGCGAAATCAAACGATGACTCTGACTCTAAAAAATTACATTGACAAGATGCTGAAACGTTTTGGATATAGTGAAATGAATCCTCAAAGAACGCCAATGGTGACAAATCAAGTGTCAACCCGAGAAAGGCGAGAAAGAGAGGAACGCGAAGATCAGCTCGAAAATACTCTGAACAAAATAAACGGTCCTTATAGAGAGATAGTAAGTTCTCTCTTTCATCTTGCTAACACTGTACGTCCCGACATAGCATATGCGGTGAATGTGTTAAGCAGACACCAAATAAATCCCACTGATGAGGAGTGGAAAATGATGAAACGAGTTTGCAGATACTTGAAACACACCAGAAGTCTGGGTCTTAAATTTGAAGGAAAGCTTGATAATTTACAAGGGTTTCAGATGCCAGTTTTGCTGACTGTAAAGGCTCGATTACAACAAGCGGTTTTGTAATCAAACTCTATGGTGACACAGTATCGTGGAAAACCCATAGACAGAAATTCGTAGCCTTATCGACCTGTCAAGCTGAATATATAGCAATGAGCGAGGCTAGTCAGGAGATGGTATCTCTACAAAACTCGTTAAGCTAGATTCTGAAAAACTCCTTTTCGCCCATGACTCTTTGGTGCGATAATAAAGTTGCTGAGGCTAGTACTCAAGTAAGCAGTACAAATAAACTGAGACATATGACCGTAGTTAGAGAACACTTTGTTCGAGAGTGCGTAGCCAGAAATCTAATCAAAGTCAGTCAACACACCTAAAAGTATTTTCTAGAAGTTTTGACGAAATTCAAAATTTTACTATTACAAAGCTTCCTTTAGGAGGTAGCAATAACTGCTGAAAATTATTAATAATAAAATAATAAGATTAGCTAAAAAATACAACTGATAATTGTATTTATCGTTAAAAAAGAATCGTACTGATGGATGTTGATAATTATAACATTGTATATGTATCAAATATATAACGAAAAATCTTCATTAAAACGACAATAAGATAATGATTAAAAATATATATAAAAAAAATTAAATACATAAAATTTACAGTCCAACAGTCGACAAGTAAAGTCAAAAATAAGAATATAATATAAAATGACATTGAATTACTTATTTCATAATTAAAAGAATAAACTCCTCTATAAATTTACACATATTACTAGGCGTAATATACAGATTTAGTTCGGATAAAAGAGATGCTGCGAATAATCATTTAAGCAGGTATTATCTGGTTATTCAAAAATATTTGTTAATGAATAAAAAATGACGTCTGCTCTATAAATTTAGGCTTATTACTAGACGAAATCTGCATATTTGGTTTGGATAAAAGGGGTTTGGAAAATAATCATCTGTGCACATATTATTTGGTCTTTAAAGAATGTCTGTTTGTGAACGTTAAATGACGACTGCTCTATGAATTTACGCTCATTACAATATGTAATCTACATATTTGTTTCAGATAAAAGGGATGCTGCGAATAATCATCAGTGTAGATATTATCGGGGTTTTCAAAAATATTCGTTTATGCATATAAAATGACGCATGCTCTATAAATTTACGCATATTACTAGACGTAATCTACAGATTTAGTTCGG
>QLSS01000261.1:114220-171376 GCA_024372645.1 Trichomalopsis sarcophagae
GAAGCTGCGGCTCAGATACGGCGTTTCCGAAGCCTCGGCTGAGATACGGCGATCCCGAAGCCACCGCCGGGATACGGCGTTCTCGAAGCCGCGGCTGAGATACGGTGATCTTCCAGTCAGCCGTCGATATACAGTATGCGAAAGAGAAAGGGCATGTAGAAGAAAGCGAGTGAGAGAGAGAGCGAGAGAGAGAACACGTGCAAGTAGAGAGAGAAGAAAGCGCGCGCAGAGTGGGGATGTCTCCGATGAGCCGCCGTATGCGTGCGAGAGAGGAAGCAAGAGACCGCAGGGTGGGGATGTCTCCGCTGAGTCGCCGTATGCGTGCGAGAGAGAAGGCAAGAGACGGCAGGGTGGTGATTGCACCATGGCCCATCCATAAAGATTATTAATATCTAAATATAAGAGTGTCTTCGTTTTCTGATTCTTATCGTATGATGGTCCCATGTACGGATTGTTCGCCTTAGCATACCGATTGCAACATTGACTTATTCCTCCTCGAATGCTTGCTTCAATAAAAATCAGCATATCTATATCTGTAAGAAGCTCCAATTCCACTTTTGTCATTTTTAGAGCTGCTGAAAATGTGAGACCTGGAGTCGTGTAAAAGTGTGCAGGACATAAACTATACGCTTTCAGAGATGTCTCTCGAAAACTTTCGAAGATGTCAGCTAATAATAAAACATCTGTTTTCAAGTACAAATCTGAATATTCACCCAAAGTTTTTATAGTAAACATATTCCATACTGTAACAGCATGGTGATAGTCTTCGTCAATAATATGAGAATCTGTTGGTTTATTGTAAAACTCATTCTTCTCTGGCAGTTTTGTAGTCATCAACTTGTCCAATCCATCTACGAAATCATATGGAAATATACCTTTTCGTCTAAGAAGATTGATTTGCTCATCTGTAAATCCATCATTTTTAAACTCATTCACTGTTATCTGCACGGTTTCCAAATATGATGCAAGCTTTTCCAACGATGATGGTAAAAAACGCCATGAATCTATAAATCTAAAACTGATCTCACAGTCATCTATATACATCGTAAATGAAATACATTTTTCTTTGTTGTGAGGTGTCAGAGATTCTCGTCCCTTCATTATTGTAGAAGTAGCAATCTCTTTCAAAATGAAGTGTGTATCATAATTGAGGTTATGAAAGATAACCGGCACAAACCTCGAATCCTTGTAATTTAAATTGCATGAATTGCACCTCTGAAACTAAATAGAAAAAAAGTCTTACATGCTGTACAGCATTTAAGTCAAATATTTGTATACATTAAAAAACTAACGTACCGTCCTGTTAGATGACAATGGTCTCGTACTGCGAGTTCTTCACTTTTGATAGGCTTTCGGCATATATGGCAAACAGTTGACTTCCGAAAAGATAATTCTTCTAGATCTGTAAGTCTCATTGGTTTTGGATTTTTGTAGAGTAGATCAATCTTTTCACTAATTTCTTTCAGTTCTCGAACAAACCATTTTGCCGGTGTCTCTTCATCTTCATTTTCTTGTCTGTATGATTTATAAACAGATAAACTATCATCAAAGCTGCACTTTATATAATAGCCTATGCTATATGCTACATGAAGCTGAAAGCATTTTCATTTTCGGTAGGCTTTAACAAACATTCAAAATCTGCATAAATAACAAAAGGAACTTTTTCACTTTTATTGTAATCTTCAAATTTAAGAATGTTATTCTTAAAGTCAGGCAAATTAATTCGACATTTATTTAAATTTTTGCTATCATTTTCGTGCATTTCCAGCCTTTCTTCACAGTAAAATATTTGTAAACACCTTTCGCAGTGGTATGATTTTACATGAGATTTACTTAATTGAGTGCTTAAAAGTCGAGACAGATATTTAATCCAAACGTAGTGGTATTCAGGCAAGCTTCCGCCATCATCATGATTATTTTCTTCATTTTCATCTATGTAAAAGTCTTGAATGAGGAGTAGATTAACATGTTATTCTTTCTTTTCTTTTGTAATATGGCATGGCGATACTTCAAACTTTGCATTGTAGTTTTTTAATATGTATACATTTATTGAAATATCATTTAATTTTTCGAATTTCGGAACATCTTTGAGTTTTACTGGAAATTCTATATCCCCAAAGTTCAGCTCGTTCTCATACAAACGATATTGATTAACTCTATTGGGATTAGTTTCACTAGGATACAATGCTGAAAGTATAGCATACTTGAAACATTGATTATCATTATTACGAACATTAACACATGCCTTTTTCTTTTCTATAAACTTTGGAAGTGGAATGAAGGAACTCCCCTTGATTGGAGAATATTTTTTCATGTTGATACACAAACTGATAATACTGGTCAGGGTCCAGCCAGAATCTTTCTCCTGGAATTCTTCAAGCTGGGTGAGAATAAGTTCTTTGATATGATCCTTGAACCATTTTTCCAAATTCGTTGACATGAATGCTGTAACACTTTCACTTGTAAAATATTTAATGTCTGTCGTTTCCTCACCATTTTTTTGCATAGAAAATTCTGCGATAAAGTCAGAATTTATTTTCACAGCGTTATATTCCTTCAAGCAATCTTCTACTTTAACCTTGAAGAGCTTTTGCGCATCGTTCAAAAAACTTAGAATGTCTACATGCTTTATGTTTACAACTACACCTGTTCTAATTCGATTTTGAAACGCTGATTCTACGTCTCGCCACTCAACTCTAGCTTCAGTTGCTTCTGATTGTAGACCACCTCCTTGATGTTGTTGTTCGAGTTGAACTTGCACACATGAAAGATGTGTCATACAAGTTTGATATTTCTGCTTTTCTCCTCTTGCAAGATTAGCTTTGTCAATTTTTTCGTTCAATTCCTTTATTGTGGAATTACACATGTCCAGCCAATAATGAATATCATTATTGCTCATTTCATGTATATTTCGCAAAGTATCACGCACTACTTCAACAAGGCGTTCAAAAAGTTGAAATGAAGCCATATTTACTTTTTTCGCTTATCACTCACGAAACAGAATTATATAAAGAACTAATTTCGTGTACTGTAGTAGACGAAGTCTGCTCCTCACAGTAAAATTTCTTGCTTTATATGGACGAGACCACGAAAGAAGCTACCAATGAATAGGAAGTTTGACAAGGAGAAGGGATTTTTTTTTTGGAAGAGATGGATTTTCTATCTTTGCTCCAATGAGAAGTGGTCATCTTCGACATTGAAAAGCTGAGGAGCAAGTCATGACGAGGAGAAGGGATATTTTCTATTTTAGACCAATGAGGTCTATGCTTCTTTTTGACAACCAATTGTGTGACAACCAAGGTGGAGTTTCTTCTTATATAAGCAGGATGACAAAATTCATCTGTTCATTTACAATAAATTCGTCTTATAGAACTAACTGTACGAAGCTGTAAGATGACTGCAATGTGTGAATACAAAAAGATGTTCCAAAATACCATACTGAAATATCCGGAAGAAAATGTTTATATTGTTGACATACAAGGATTTCAAAGAATTGCTGCAGATACTTTCATTTTCAAGGAAATTCGTTTTCTCAACATAAGAAAATTAGCTTTACCAACTGCTTACCTCTTCAAGTCTCCAATGCCGCGAGAAGAACTTACTGAGGAAGAAAAATGTATGATACATTGGCTAGAAAAAAGTCACCATGGAATTGAATGGAATTCTGGTGACATTCCATACCATCGACTCAACATGTCTTACAAATCTTTACACGAGATGTTAAAAAGATATTCGTTAAGGGAGAACAGAAAAAACTGTGGTTGAAAAATTATTTGCCGAATACGTAAGTATTTATACATTCCTTCAGTTTTTTTCATGCTTTTAATACTTCAATTAATCCAACATTATTTTTTGTTTCAGTCTAATATGTAATGTCGAAGATCTTGGATGCCCTCCGCTCGAGAATAGAAAAAGTAATAAAAATTATTTTTGCTTACACCATCATCTTTCTATTAGAAGAAAACCGTCGTGTGCCGTCCACAATGCTCTTTCAATAAAAGCATGGTTATTAAATTATCTGTCTGAAAAATTTAGTCAAGACGAAGTTGATAATTATTGAAATGTACTATGAAAAAAAAATTATTGAATAAAAATGATTTATTATTAATTTGTCAATTTATTTACTTAGACTAAAATGAAGACAAAGAACAGAGTAATTCAATTTAAAAATCATACCTATATTTTTCCAAAATATTTTACAATTTTTTTCATGATAATTATTGAAATGTACCATGAAAAAAAAAATTATTGAAATTTGTCAATTTATTTATTTACTTAGACTAAAATGAAGACGAAGAACAAAGAACAGAGTAATTCAATTTAAAAATCATACCTATATTTTTCTAAAATATTTTACAATTTTTTTCATGATAATTATTGACAAAAAAATTATTGAAATTTGTCAATTTATTTATTTACTTAGACTAAAATGAAGACAAAGAACAGAGTAATTCAATTTAAAAATCATACCTATATTTTTCTAAAATATTTTACAACTTTTCTAAAAATTTCGCACACCTATCGTTAAATAAAACTTTGAATTTTGGGAAAACTCCCGCCAGTGTCCATCGTAGATTAACCGGAGCTGACGAGCATGCGCATCAGCTTCAGTTAACCAACGGTCAGCGCTGGCGGGAATTTTCCGGAATTCAAAGTTTAATTTAACTGTGAGGTGTTTACAGTTGTTTTTTTTTTTTTTTTTTTAATTATTTTTTTTATAATTTTTATAAATTTTATTTACATTTACATGATCTATTATTATTTCATCATCAATAATTCTTGGTAAATTGCGTTGTTGCTGTGGTCGCTGCTGCTGTTGTTGTTGTTGCTGCTGCTGCCGTTGCTGCGGCTGTTGTTGCTGCTGCTGTTGTTGCTGCTGTTGCTGTTGCTGCTGTTGCTGCTGATGTTGTTGAGTGCTGCTTTTGACAGCACTCATAGCACTACTTTTGGCAGCACTCATAGCGCTTGCATTTTTGCCGACACTGGTGGTCCTCTTCAATTGTAGGAAGCTGCGTCTCAGTGCTGGTCTTGCTACTTCTGAAAAAATAAAACAAAAGAAAAAATTAAATAAATTTATTGTAAAAAATAAATAAAACATTAATTAAGATTTAAGCAATTTTTTTTACCTGGGGAGTCCATTGTTGCTGATCCCGGGTTTGGTGTCGTCTCTCTCTCTTTCTTACTCCCACCTTCCTCTTTTGCTCATTTCCCATTTGTTCTGTAAAAGAAAGAATAAAATTATTATTATTTTTTAAAAAACATAAGGTGATATAAATTTATTATAAATTAAATATTTACCTGTTGCTTTCCTCTTCTCAATCTTGGGAATCGGTCCAAGATCGCGTATGCTTTTGCGATTTTGGACCGATATGCACGACGCACAACTCGAAGATGTTCCGCTTGAACTGGAACTCGAACTAGAGCTCGAACTTGAACTCGAACTCGAGCTCGAGCGCGACCGTCTTCTTCGGGTCGCCGAGGATTGCCGAGGCTGCTCAGCCGTCGGTGATCGTCGAGGCTGCTCAGCCGTCGGTGATCGTCGAGGCTGCTCAACCGTCGGTGATCGTCGAGGCTGCTCAGCCGTCGCGTCGGTAATCGTCGAGGCTGCTCAGCCGTCGGTGATCGTCGAGGCTGCTCAGCCGTCGACGATCGCCGCGGCGGGTCAGCCACCGAGGATCGTCGAGGCGGGTCAGCTGTCGGCGATCGCCGCGGCGCCAATTGTTGCAAAGCAGTATTTGGTGGTTGTGGCACTGAAGCATTAAAAAAAAAATTCAAATAAATTAATTAAAAACTTTAAAAATTCGTTACTTTAAAGTAGATTAATAAGAAAATTGACTTACATGTTTCAACTACGTCTATTGCCCAGGACACGTAGTCTAGCATCGTCAGGAGAGTGGGTGCGTTGGAGATCAGCCAACGTATACGCTCCTGAGCATCCCGTAGACTGCGACGGCTCCGAGAAGGCTGCATTGGTGAACTTTTCTTCGAAGATATTTTCTTGACAGCTTGCAAGAAAACCTGGGACTGACTCTGGTGCATCTTGAGGGGTTATTTATACTCGAAGACCGGAGCACACTTTTCATTATTTTGCCGAAAATCCAGTGATTTGCTGAGCTTCTTTTCCCACTACTTTCCTGAAAAGGCCTCTAATTGGAGAAAAATATCCCTCCCTTAATTTCAAAAACACCTCCCTTGACCATGCTCCTCCCCGTCAAAAAAGAAATTCATTTGACTTCGAGAGATAATCTATGGGAACTTTTGCAAACCTTTTCCAAAAAATAATTGATTTTCACCATGGGTAGCGAAACAAAAAGAAATGTCTTGCCGGTGGGCGTAGTTTCTAGATTCCTGCGACCCTCTTCGGTCACTTGTCAAAAAGCTAAAAGCCTTTACAATGTCCACTGCTAGCGAAACGAAAAGAAAATGGGAGGGGGATCTTCATAAAACTTATCGGTGTCTCTGCATCTTTTTGTGGGATTTTCTGCAGGCCTCTAGGAAACTCGTCAAAGTCAGTACGACGCGTTAATCTCCGCGCTCTCAGCAGGTAGCGCAACAAAATAAGGGATCTCCTGCCAAAAATGACTATCATAAGACCCATCGGTCTTGGTGCACGCCTCTAGGTTACACGTCAATCACTATAAGTATTGTTTGTTGTTCGACTCTAGTCCTATCAGCTCATGTTCATCTTCGAGCTCTCTGCAGGCCTATGGGTCTGAGTGCATTTTTGTGACCATTGTCTCTACGCCACTTGTCAATCGCTAACAGCGGATCTCTGGAAGGAAAACTGGCTAGCTTTTCTGAGAAAGCTAAATGGGACTTAAAATTAGGGGTGGTCCTACAAGCAGCCAATAGCATTTGTTGGCGGTGAGAAAACTTTGAATCGCTAATGCAAGGGAAGGGATTGAAAGAACGCTATAGGCTTTCAAAAAAAATACATACGGGGGTAGACTGGAGATACTCTTCCACTCTCTCATCGGGTACTAAAACACTCTGAGAGGAGAGAGGGTGTTTTAGTATCTTGGCGAGAGAGAGGGGATCCCTACTCTTCCATCGGGTACCAAAACACTCTGAGAGGAGAGGGGGTGTTTTAGTATGCCTATGTTTTGGTATGCCTATAGCCTATCTACTTCGGGGGCTCGGGGGTTACACCCCAAGCTCCGTCTTCGTCGCTCGCCGGTTCGGTGGTCGCCGGCGAGTCTTCAGCTTGACGGCCGCTCCTCTCGATGACAGTGACTGCCGTCTTGTTTAGACCATCCTCCGCCTCATCAGCGGCCTTCTCGGCGGCACGGGCCTCGGCCTCATTCTCGGCCCATGAGTCGGCTGCTTGCTCAGCCCCCTCGCGGGCGCGGCTCGCCGCCTCGGAGAGGGTGACGAGCTCCGCGAAGGCCTGCAGAACCGCCTCCGGCTGTGCTCCGGGCCATTGCATGCTCGTTGCGGCGGCAAGGCGCAGCATGCGCGCCGTGCCGGTCTCGCGGTGGGACTCGTCGTCGAGACTCTTCTCGGCGGGGTTCATCTTCGGCTGTTCGGGAAGAGGAGGAAAGAACAAGGTCAAGATAATGATAATGGCAATGAAAAATATGAAAGTATAAATGTTCATGCGTTCATGCTCGCGCGGCGCGACTCATCGCACGCGTTTTCCGGGGTGACGTTTCCGCTTTGTCACTAACCTTTGCTTTCATCGAGCCTTTCGGTCGGTCGGGCTTGCGTTTTACAACTTGCTGTTCCTTCGGCGGCTCGCTTGCTGTTACAGTTTTTCGTGGCCTTCCGCGCGGGCGACGGGGAGGTTACCCTGTCGCTCCTACTGGGGTTTTCGCCCGCTGGCGCGGTTACACTTTTCTCCGCTCGTTTCTCGCGTTTCTCCTCGCCCCCTGCCCCTACGTCCGACGGCTCGAGCTCGAACTCGTCGTCGCACGCTGCGGGCGAGTCGCTCGTCGCCTCTGTTTCGCTGTCGTTCCTCGGTGGTCGGGCTTGATCGTCGTCCGCTTCGTCGTCTCCTGCGTCGTGGAAGATTTGCATCTCTTCTGCCGGCACCAGCTTCTCAATTTTTCCGTCTTTGTCGGTTAACTCGAACGTATTCGAACCGACCTTTGCGGTGATAGTGTAGGGGCCTACATATGGCAAAGCTAGTTGTGCCGCTATTACGCCGGCAGCTGACGACAACACGTGTCTTCGCTTGGCGATAATATCGCCGACTTGAAGGTCGCCGCCCTGCGACGCGCGTCAAAATATGACGCGTTCCGGTCTTGTGCTTCGCCAGACAGTGCTTTTGCTCGCTCGTGTAAAGCCGATAACTTGGCGAGGCGAGCTTGCCACTCACCCACCGCTCCCTGTTTCGCCGCTTCTTGATCTTCTCTAGCCCTAAGCGACGCTGGCATCGCTGATTATCTGCCGAAATTCATCATTGCGGGCGAGGCACCTGTAGCTTCATGCACCGCGGTGTTAAATGAGAACGCGATCTCACTGAGGTGTTCATCCCAAGCTCTGTGATTTTGTTTTGCATACACAGCGATCTCTCTCTTGATCGTGCGGTTCACCCGCTCAACCGATGATTTTATTTCTGAATTCGGTGCTTTTATCAGAGTGGAAAATTTCGGGCGCTCCGAATCTCAGAATTACTCTCTCTCTTTCAGTGTTGCGAGTATCGACTTGCCATTTGTTTTTCTGAGAGGTATGCACTCTATCCACCGAGTGAATAGATCCTGGAAGACTAGTGCATACTCGTGGCCTTTAGCTTACTTTGGCTATGGGCCCATGATATCCCCTGCCACCCGTTGCCATGGTTTTTACACTACGCGCTTGCCCATAAATCCTTGCGGCGCGCGCTGTTTCACTTTTCTCAGTTGGCACAGTCGACAGCGTTGTACGTATCTCGCTACGTCTCGATATACTCTCGGTCAGAATGATTTCTCTGTCACTCTCTTGAAAGTTTTCTCGCGGCCGAAGTGTCCAGTCGTCAGCTGGTCGTGACACTTTTGCAGCACTTGCAGTCGTTTTTCCGCCGGGACGACAAGTTTCCAAGCATCGTCGTTGTCATCCATGGCACCTGCGATGTCAGGATCCGGCCTGTACTTGTACATCCGCCCCCCCCCCCACAATTTTCCACTCTGGAAAATTTTCTGGCTTCTCCTTGACTGCTTTAAACTGGCTATTATACCAGCAGTCTCGGGGTTGCGGATACTGACTCACCGTTGCTATCTCTGGCTCTGTCACCTCATACATTCGCGACAGAGCGTCTGGCACATGGTGATCGGCGCCTTTCCGATGTTCGATCCTGTATTTGTGCCCTTGTAGTTCGAGTGCCCAACGAGCTAGTCTACCTGTTAGATTGCGCAGATTGCACAACCACCTCAGACTACTATGATCTGTAATTACTTTAAATTCATAGCCTTCTATGTACTGGCGGAACTTGCACACTGCAAATAGTACGGCTAGGCACTCTCGATCGCTGACTGTATAATTTCTTTCAGCCGGCGTGAGCACTCGGCTGGCGAATTCGAGAACTCGCTCCTGCCCGTCTATATCTTGTGTCAGTACAACGCCGAGCCCTGTATCACTCGCGTCGGTTTGTATGACAAACTGTTTATTAAAATCTAGGCAATATAGTACTGGTGCCGAGGCGACAAGAGCTTTTATCGCCTCGAACGCTGACTGCTGTTCTTCTCCCCATACGAACGGCTGATCTTTCTTCGTCAGCCGAGTCAGTGGCTCGACTAACGCTGCGTAGCCTTCTAGAAACTGCCTGTACCACGATGCCATGCCGTGGAAATGCCTCAGTTGTTTTAAATTCTTTGACTGTGGAAAATTAATTATCGGAGCGATCTTCTCCGGATCTGGCCTGTAGCCATCCCTGTTTACGAGGACGCCGAGGTATTTCATCTCTTCCTTGCAGAATACGCTCTTCTCTCTGTTGACAGTCATTCCTTGCTTCCTTTATTCTTTTTAACACCCGTTCTAGGGCTTTAACGTGATTCTCGAACGTCTCAGTTGCGACAATCACGTCTTAGAGAATGTTCTACACGGTTTAGTGCTGGCGGATTTCTCTCTGCTGTTTCGCGCCATTCTCTCCACCTGCTTCTGGGAGTTGCGCCTCTCGCACCTGTTGCCGGGGTGGACTTCTCGAAATCTGTTGCGTCGCTGAACGTAACTCTTGGCGGTGGATGTCTTGCTTCGACGTCCGTTCTGGTGCTGGAAGCGCGTGCCTCCGCGCGCTCCTACTCGATCTGGCTCACCTGCTCCTGCAGACTTTTCACTGTCTTCTGCATTTTCTCCATGTACTCCACCATACCGGGCGGCGATGCAGTCCTTGTAGTCGTCGTTGTTCGGTTCGACTTCTGCGTGTGCGACTTCTGGCGCGCTGACGTTTTCTTTGGTGGGGTTATCCAATGTTTTCTGTAGCCTCTCCTGGGCTCCTTGATCCGACATCAGTCGTTCTAGTGGGTGTGGGGTGATACCAGCTATTTTCTCTTCTGCGCAAGTCGTCTCCAGTAACGCCCTACGGCTCTCGACTCGCTCTTGCTTAATTGCCGCGGTGTCTAATCCGCCCGTCGGCTCGTACGCGCCCATTAGCCATTTGTGCAGTCGCACCCACTGGTCTTTTGTAGTGCCGTCCTGCTTTAGTCGTAGGTTCGACAATGTCTGCCGCAGTTCTCCTGTGCTGAGATTCAGCACCCAGTCCCTAACTTCGTCTTCTGTGCCGTTTAACATTATCTGGGTTTCTTCTGATCTTGTTTTATGCGCACGCTACAGCTACGAATTTCGTTAGCTAGAGTCGAGCGCGCGTGTGTGTGTGTGTCTCGCAATCCCTATCCACGCGTTACGGACGTTTACGCCGTTGTGTCTTTAGTCGGTGCGACGAGCGGCAGGCGGTGAGAAAAATAAAAAAATAAAAAAAGAAAAATTTTCACAAATCTCGCTGCACTCGTCGCTCGTTACATTCTATATCGGAAAAAGAAATTAAATAGATGTTGTGGCTGTCGACTACGCGTCGAGCCACTTGATAATCCGACCGGTGACACTGCCACTCCTGTTGCTAATTTACAGGAATTTTTACAACAATTTATCCTATGCTGAAAACGTGAAAATGCCTACCTAACACACGCTCTCGACTCCACGCTTTGTGCGTACGCACGATCGCCCCCCGCGCTCAGCGGCAAAAATTTGAATTTCTAACCTGCTCGCCGTCGCACACGGAGAGCCGTTGGCTGTTTACGTCAGGCGTATTTACTTGTACGGCGCGCGCAACTTTGAACTGTTGCGCGCCTCTTTATGGCCATGGTTTCTGCGAGCGCGGCAGGCTCGACTCGAACACCAAGCTCCCCGGTGCTTTCAGTCCGGTTATTCAACCCGGAAAATTTGTACGTAAACGGGGAAATATTATTTGCGACGTCTCGTCGCGTAGGTCTGCCACTAGGCCTACCTCAAATTGTTGCGAAGCACCGAGAAAGCCCCCCCCCCTCCCTCGAGTCCTGTGCGATCGTGCTCACGCTGTACAGATTACGGCTCGCGCCGTTACTACGTTAGTCCGCGCGCGATGCAAACAATCGCTGTTTACGTTCGCGCAGGCCGCTCGCTCGCTCGCCGTCCTCTCCCCGCTGCGCGTCGTGTACCTGTTGCTACGCGCCGCGGCGAATTGTCCGCGTCTACGCCTATGCGTGTTTCGCGCCCCTCTGACTTCTACACGTTG
This sequence comes from Trichomalopsis sarcophagae, assembly GCA_024372645.1. Taxonomy (NCBI): domain Eukaryota; kingdom Metazoa; phylum Arthropoda; class Insecta; order Hymenoptera; family Pteromalidae; genus Trichomalopsis; species Trichomalopsis sarcophagae. The sequence continues at coordinate 125,904 of QLSS01000261.1, forward strand.
GGCGCCAGTTTGTCACGGGGCAACTACCGTCACTGAATCAGCTCGCGTGCGTCTAATTCGTTCCAGCGCTTTCGCCTCCCGCTGCCAACGAGTCGGCAACGTCGCTCCGCGCACGAAATGGTCGCGCGACGCGGCGAACGCGCGAAACATGAATTCGCGCCCGCTCGTCACATAACAAACAATGTCTTAATGATAATCATAACATTTTTATTAATAGGCTGTATTCAAATAAAGATAATTTACGCATATCATTTGAACATGTACAACTAACTATTCTTATGATTGAGGTTAGGGATGTGCGAGACAAATTCGAACTTTTTTTGTTTAGATTGCAAAATAAATCTAGGATGTTAACAATCTACTTAAATACCACGATTGTCGAATTTTTAAGAACCTATCAACATTCTTTTTGCTTTTGTACCAATACACTAGACATTTCTTTCGAAGGACATCTGTAAACCTGCTGGTTGATGCCGGAGCTGACCTTGTTACTTTACAGAGACATAGAGGCTGAAAGTCCAGTACAGTAGCATATGGATATGTTGCTGAATCATCTCCTATTATATTAAAAAGAAATCCATTTTGGCGTTCTCCATTTCTCCGGTTCTCCGTTTCTTCGGTTCTCTAGTTCTCCGATTTTCCGAGTTCATAATTTTTTATGAATTAGAGTAACCTCTATCTAAGTGTTCCAGCGCATTTATTTATTAAAATGCTGCATCTGTTGTGGGAAATTGTATTTTTTTAGCTCATACATTTATCAATGTAATATAGAAAATATCAATATAATATAATTTCATAATATAAGATGATTTCTACTTAAATACTTCAACACACAAAAAAAAGAGTCATATAATGTTTAATCTATAAACTCAAAAATCGCGGGTACCCCTGTTGAAAAATCCCAAATCTCAACTTTTTTTTAATTGTACAAAAATAATAATTTGCTATATATTAGTCGGCTCTGATGGTATAATCTTTCAAGCAAACATCTATATTAAAATAATGCAAAACTATTACAGTTAAAAAATCAAGATATATTTTTGAGAATTAAAGATATATTTGTCCCCTTAATAAGTTTCAAAATATAATTTTACAATATTTTGTAAGTGTCCAATTATCTGTAATTAAAAATTCAAATACTACAAAATGTATTTATGAATATACACTATATATAGACACACATACACACACACACACTAGTGCGGAGTTTTGCTGTTTTCTCCCATCTGGCGCCTCCCCAGGTTGCGGATAAGGGAACGCTCGCCACTAGTGGAGGGCATCGTGGAAATAAAATACACGAGGTGGACAAAAAAAAACAGCTAGGGGAAGGAACCCCGAAAATAAACCGAATATGGAAAGTGTAGTGAAGGAGAACAACATTACGGTGCAGGGCAGGGATACCTCAGTACCGGTGTCTACAGGGAGTGAGCAAGCGGGCTCCCAGGCGTCGTCATCAATTGACCGCAGTGCTGCAGGGGTTGGTCACTCGGCCCCTGTAGCATCTAATGCTGCAAGTGGCGGATTACTAGGAGAGAATCGCGAGAAGGAGGCTGCTGAGGCCTTTGCCATTCACTGCGAACGAGTCAGGTCTCTTCTGGACTTTGTTCTCCCGAGGAACAATGTTTTGTCCTATAGCGGCACTTCAGCGGCGACCATCCAACTCCCGGCAGCAGCTGCTAAAAAGCTGCTGCAAAACGGGAAAATAAGGATCAGATGGGTCAACTGCAGAGTTCGACTGCGAGAAGGATCCTCGCGGCGTTACAGGTGTCACGAAACTGGACACATCGCGAGGAACTGCAAGAGCGCAGTCGACCGGTCGGCGCAATGCTACCGGTGCGGCCGAGAGGGCCATAAAGTAGTGGACTGTGGGGCCATAGTGAAGGTCCCGCAGAAGGCAGGAGTACTTATCAGAAATGACTAAGGTACTCCAGATTAACCTGAACCACTGAGTGATGGCCCAGAACCTCCTGCCCCAGTTGGTCAGAGAGGAGAAGGCAGACATTGTCATCATCAGCGAGGAGTATAGGGATCTCGAGGACCCAAGCTGGGTGAGGGACAGTACCGGCAAAGCGGCCATCTGGGTATGTGGAAGTCTCCACATACCCAGATGACGGAATGGGGTAGCGCGAAGACCACCGTTCGCGGACGCGTACTCCTCGAAGCCTTCTCCACACTGGAGCTGGAGATCGCTAACAGAGGGACGACTCCTACCTATGCAAAGGGTAACAAGTCGTCCATAGTTGACCTGACCTTCATCGATCCAATCATGGTGGGGGAAGGGCACGACTGGAAAGTTAGCGATCGATACACGAGTAGCGACCACCAAGCTATCGTGTATCGGCTTCAACGGACCAACAGAAGATCCGGGGCAAAGCTGCGAGCTGTGAAGAAGAGGTGGTCACCAGCTTCCTTTGACCGAGAGGGAGCAGTGGTGGAAGGGACACCCATCGAGAGAGCCCGAGACCTCGCGACGGCCATAACAGCGGCCTGCGATGCATCCATGGCCACAAAATCAAACACCCGTAACCGACCGCCAGTCTATTGGTGGTCAGAGGAAATCGCAGAGTTGCGCCGCGAGTGTCTACGGGCCAGAAGACTGCACCAGAGAGAGAGAGGAATAGGCCGCGGTTTGAAGAGCTGACCGCGGAATACGAGACTAAACAAAAGAGGCTCAAAGCTGCCATCAAGGCCGCGAAGAGAAAGTGCTTGCGCGACTTTTGTGATGAAGTAGAAAACGACCCCTGGGGCAGGCCGTACAAAACGGTCATGAACAAGATCAACCCCAGGGGTGCGGGAACTCCAACTAGCCCCGACTTCCTCGACAGGGTCGTTCGACACCTTTTCCCACAACAACGGGAAAGGGCACCAGATACGGGCCTGATGGTAGCGGACGGTGCAGCCGAGCCGCCAGATGTATCAGAAACCGAACTGAGGATGGCTGCTCGGAGGATCATCCCTAGAAAAGCCCCACGGCCGGACGATATACCTGGCCTGTCAGTCAAGTCCGCAGCGTTGGAGGTCCCTAGCCTTTTTAGAGATACCTTCAACGCATACTTAAAGGAAGGATGCTTCCCGGATCAGTGGAAGGTACAGAGGTTGGTACTCCTACCGAAGGGAAATATACCCCCGGAGGAGCCATCCTCTTACCGAGCACTTTGTATGCTGGATATATTCGGGAAGCTATTTGAGCGGATAATAAGTGCCAGGCTGGAGGCAGCCATCCTATCGGAAGATCTTTCCGAAAACCAGTTCGGGTTTCAGAAGGGTCGCTCAACCATCGACGCCATAAGCCGAGTTGTCGAGCTCGCCACCAACGCCATCAGTGGCGGTAGAAGCGCCAGATGCATGTGCGCAGTCACTGCCCTGGACATCAAGAAAGCCTTCAACTCGGTTAGATGGGACAGTATCATGCTGTCCCTAGAACATCTCAAGGTGCCGCTCTACCTACGAAGAGTCGTTTCGAGCTACCTGAGGGACCGGATCCTGCTCTACGACACCGATACAGGTGTGCGCTCTTACAACATTACTGGAGGCGCACCACAGGGTTCGGTCCTGGGGCCGCTATTTTGGAATGTCGTGTACGACAGTCTGTTAAGACAGCGGCTCCCCCAGGGGTTTTCAATGGTGGCTTTCGAGAGCTGAAAAATACCGTGAAGCGTCGCGTACAGAAGGAGAAAAAAGGACAGCTTGGGCTCAAGATGGGCCGTCAATACATATCGGCAGTGGCAGCAACGGTGGGATTCAGCCAGCGAGGGTCGCTGGACCCACCGCATCATCCCGGACATCAGCAGGTGGTCGAGCAGGAAACACGGCTTCACCACGTTCCATCTCACCCAGGTGCTAACCGGACACGGATGCTTCCGCAGCTACCTGTATCGTATTAAAGTGTACAGGAGCGCGGAATGTCCAATATGCCCTGGAGTAGACGAAGACGTGGATCACGTCCTATTCCATTGCCCAAGATTCCTGGAAGAACGACAGCAATTCCAGGAGTATTGGAGCGGACCTTTAACACCCGAGGGCCTAGGGGCGTGCTTGCTCGAGTCGCAGAGTGGATGGGATGCCGTTGTTACCATCGCGACTAACATCATAGAACGGCTAAATCTCATCAGAAGGGAAGAAGAAACAAGAGGAAATGTCGGCAATAACACCAGCCAGACATAAAGTATGACGGCTCAGACGAGGCATGACTGCCCCCCCGAAGTAAAGCTTTACGGTAGTTCCCGGGGGGGAGTAACAGTCGTATGGAGGAACCCTGCCGGTGCGATCTGGCAAGGGGTTTTTTAGCGGGTATTCCTGTGTTGTACGGTGCAGCACGGGCGAGTCCCACACTTCGTGCGTAAAGGCATTTTTACCCCTCCGCCCAATGAAAAAAAAAAAAAAAAAAACATATACACTCACGCACGCACGTGTCTGAATGTCTGAATGTCTGAATTGTTTTATCAATATGTTAGGAGAAGCATAGCAGCTGTAAATGTGTACGCCTGCGACCTTAGCGCGTACAAATCCTTTATTACGTCTTATCGTTTTTTCCTGGAAAGCGGCGACTCCGCATGCCCACATGCATCGCCGCTTTACCAGTACTGTCCATATCCCACGATGGTTTGTCCAGGTCTCTGTATTGTTCACAGACGATGGCTATGTCAATACCTTTCTCACGGACATACAAGCTCACTAGGTCCTGTGCAGTCGCGCAGTGATTCATATTCAACTGCACCATTTTCATTTTTTTCATCTGTTAGTGGCTTCTACTGCAGATCGGTAAACTGAGCAAGCATAGCTACCAACTGCGTGGTCACTCTACCCACCTGTGTCTCCTTTGCAGAGTACACGGTTGGGTTGGTTTTTACACTCCTTTGCTTTGTGCCCATCTTTTCCACAATTAAAGTAAAGCTTACTTCTGTTTTCAGTTACTGTGCAGCTTGTACCGATATGGCCAAAACTTAGACATTTATAACACCTAAGTAACTCGTTTTTGCGGTTAACCACCCGAATCTTACAGTTCACCCATCCTATTCTGAGCTTCTGTAGCTTTGTGATCTTAGCCTCTATCTGAGCTGGTACCCGTAACACTGCAATCTTTTTAGGTTGATTATCCGCTCCTTTATTTCCTCCATTTCTATCCTGTAGGGTATGGTCAGGGGTTTCCCTCCCCTGAGTTTCCGGGCGCTGGCATTGCTGTAAATTATCTTCTGCCATGCAGAGATTCTTATAGCTCGCTCTTATGATTCGGGCGTCTGCTTTTTTCCACATCGTTTGGTCGTCTGCTTCGTGCGGCATCGTCCAGCTATCCTCTGGACAATCTTAACACCGACACGACTTAGTGACCTTCGTCTAGATATATTTTTATTCCGCTATTTCGCCTTGTCTTTGCCTTCTTTTCTCTTCGTCGTTCCTAACCTTCTTGAAGATAGTCCTTACGTAATTGTTTACTGCGTTTCAACCATCCTCCGACGTCAACATACTTGTCATCATTGACTCGGGTGTAACTCTATGCTGGAGATAACACTCGAGTTCTCCTCGGTCCATTTGGTATCACGAACAGTCACAGAGAACATGCTCGGCATCTTTGTTAGCGTCCAAATGAGCTGGGCTGTTCGGAATGTCATTTAATTTAAATCAGTGCATATAAGCCCGGAAGCATCCATGCCCAGTTAATAACTGTGTGAGGTAGTAGTTGACCTTCCCATGTTCCCTTCCAGTCCATCCTCTATTTTTAGTGTAAGGCGATGTGTCCATCGCCCTTTGTCACTAACATCCCATCTTGTTTGTCATTCATCCATTGTCTTCTTTCTTGCTGTATCCCAGATCTCCTTCTGAGTTTTGTCATTTGATCTTCTTCTAGTTTGGAATACTTCCTTACTTTCCATCGCCAATAAGTCAATCGGCGGCATACCACCAATAATGCACACCGCATTGTCCGACACTGTACAGTAAGCGGACGCCACTTATAGTGCACTTCGTCTGTACACAGTGGTGAACATTTGGGCATACAATTTCACCCGCATCGCAGCTGCCCATATTGGAGCTCCATATAGCATAATCGATGCGGTTACAATGGCTAAGAGTAACCTTCGCTTCTGAGTTAGGCCTCCTATATTTAGCATTAATTATCATAGAGCAGGGTCTACTTCTGCTCCTTTATCGCTGTCTATTTCCAGATGTTGTTTGAAAGTTAGTTTTGCATCGATGGTAATGTTAAACGATTCTTCCTAAAACCATATTGGTGTTCCGCTAATCCACCTCTTTCTTCTATAAAATGATCCATTCTGATGCAGACTATGCGTTCCAGGATCTTATCCGTGGTGTCCAATATGCAGAACGGTCTGTATGATGAGAAATCCTGGGGTGGCTTCTTTCCTTTAGCAGAAGCAAGAGCTGTTTCTTCCTGTTTGTGGAGAATGGGGCTTTGTTGTTTCCTACGCTTTTGCAGGCGGCTAACGATTTCTTAATCATGATCAGTAGAACAGCCTTTTCATTTACACCTCTTTCGATGACACTTGGCTGTTCCAGTTCCCTGGGGCATAGTGTGGTCACAATCCAGTGTAATAGTTCCTGGCATTTTGGAGGGGGTACGTAGCTTCCTTTAATCTTTTTTATTATTATTTTGTCGAACCCAAGGGTCCTGTTTGACCTTATCCTGTAGTTCTTTAAGGCACCTTCGCTTGTTTTCGTGGATTGTCTTCTTGAGCTTACTTTTAGCGTCCTTCATTTCTTGTCCGCGGGCATTTACTATTTCCTGGCCTTTTCCGGTTTTATAGCATTTCTTTCTTGCCCGTTGTTCTCTTCCTCTGGTTCGGTGACACTCGCTGAGCGTACTCTCAACCTCTTTGTACCATGAGTATACTGGTGGTCATCTACGATTGGGCACTTTCATCGGCATGGCCGCGTCACAGGCTCGTGTGATATTACCCATTACCGGTTCCGCCTTGCTGTTCGGCGTCCCTGAGAGTTGCAATTCTTCCAGTGCCAGTAGGAACATCTTCTTATCATAATCCATTGTTTTCCTACCGACTTTGTTGGTCCTTATAATCGCGCTGGGTCTCTGCTCTGATTTTCTTACCTCCATTATTATGGCCTGGTTATCACTATTTGTGTAGTGTTCACTCACGGTCCACTTGTCGATAGAGCCAATAAGGCAGGCTACTAACAAAGGTCAGGTCCACCAAAGGATTCTGCGTCTCCTCTTCTAAAGGTGTAAGTGCTACCCTGATTAACTAACACTGAGTCCAGGAGAGCAAATGATTCTAGCAGTACTCGTCCTCTTTAGTTAGTCCTTTGACTGATCCACTCTACGGCCCATGCGTTACTGGCTTTCTTCCTGCAATATCCTGCACGAGTCGATCTAACTGCCGCTCGAACTGTTCGATTAGTGCGTTAGGCGAAGCATAGCAGCTGTATACGTGTATTCCGGCTATCTTTGCACATACAAATCCTTCCTCACTGGTCAATATTTTTTCCTGGAATGCCACGTTTCGACATGTCCAGATCGCTGCTCTGTCAGTGTCATCTGTTTCCCACGATGTCGCGTCCAGAGGCTACATCAACCTCCATTTCATAAACGTACTGGTTAAGTAAATCCTCTGGTGTCTCGCAGTGATTCAAGTTCAACTGCACTATCTTCATCATCTTCGTTTCTTCAATTTCTCTACTGCCGTTCGGTATACTGGGCATGTGTAGCTACTAAGAGCATTGTAACTTTTCTCTGTTGCTCCTTTTTGTTGGCAGAGAACGCAGCTTGGTTTGTTTTTACAATCTCTTGCATTATGTCCTTCGACTCCACACTTGTAACATTGGATACTTCGATCCTGTGTTACTGTGCAGTTTTTGCCGATATGTCCAAATCCTAAACATTTATAGCAGCGAAGTGGACATGCATTCTGCTTTATCTCTCGTATTTTGCATACTACCCAGTCTATCCTGATTTGCTGCTTTGCGATCATCTGCTGAGCCATTTTTGCTGGCATTTGAATGACCGCCGTCTGCGTATCGCCATATGCCTTGCGTACAGACTTTACTGTCGTTTCCTCCACTGCATTAAAGCCGCTATCATGAAACTCCCTCCGTAGCGCTTCCACGATGTCCTCCTTGGTGGTTAGAACATCAAGATCCTTTACTTCAAAGACCTCAACATCTTGTAGGGTTCTTACTATGACATCCTCTTCTAGCACTTCTTGCACCGCTTGTCGAACTTCCGTTGCCTTCCCTTCCGATGTACGTTGGAGTTCCGAAAGTAAGTCACCAACCGCCGTTTTGCGTATCCTATTCACGCTATCCCCTAGCATCTTTGGTTTTGGGTCTGCTTTCATCTTTAGCGAGATATCAGAGTAGGACTTTCCGTCGGTAGCTTTTATGATTAGAGCCTCCAGTCAGGTTGATCTTGCCCTTGGCGGCTTAGATTTTCTGATTTACAGCACCATTGTTAATCGTTTCGTCTTCTATTTCCTTTTCTTCTTTTTCTTTCTTGTTTGCATCCTCTGCTAGGGTGGTAATGTCCCTGTTGTGGACGGTGGACACTGAGTAGTGCTAGAAGTCGTCGCTAATGGCGCACTCTGACCATGCTTCGATGTCTTGTCCTCTTATATTCTTTTATTATTAGTCTTTATCTGTGTAGAAGACCGTTCCTTTCTCTTCCTTGGCGTTTCTACCTCCCGTTTTTCTTCTAAGGTCAGTGAGGTCCGTGAGCTATTTGATTTCATCAGTCCAAAGCTAGATCTGGTCTTGCTCGACGCTTCTCGCTGTCTAAATTTTAGACCATACCTCGTGCATTCCCCTGTTTATGACTCTATCACATGCTGATGCGTCACTTGAGGCTAATCTTCCTTTGAGAGCCGAGTAACCCACCTATATAACCTTCTGTCTCGTTTGCGTTAATTGGTTCCCTTCAACATTCATGGAGCCTGCGTCGGCCACCGGAGCTTTCACCCATTCAGAACCAACGTCGGGAGTGGGCTGTAAAGCTTGACCAGCTTGGGGCTGTATTATAATTAACTTACTGTTCATGATTGATTTATATTCGGGGTTTCTTCTCCTAGCTTGTATCCTAGGAAGGAGCCCTTTAACAAGGTGCTGTCATCCGGTAAAGATGAGCCTTGGTTATTTTAACGAGGTTGCTGATCCTCCCCCTTCTCCTTCCCCACCTCTTGTGTGGTGAAGCCTTGGGCTTGGGGCCGGCGTAGCGGAGTTGTGTGTGTGTGTGTGTGTGTGTGTGAAATATGGAACAAATCCAAGAATTTCTGTAAAAAACGTTCAGGCATCAGAATGAGCTTCAGACATCGGCTGCGAAAAAAAGCACTAAATACGATTGATACGTACCGAAAAACATCCGTGATTCTGTAGGGGATACATATACAAGTATGAAAATGACCTGTGAGTTTGCGAGTCATTGTTATATCATACACATTCTTCTAAACAATGTCTAAGTCCTTAGATTGTTTTGAGAAATTTGCTCGTACAGAAGTTATGTTAAAAAATGTGCATATAATTATGTAAAAAAATGTCTATAAACTATGAGAAACCAAAAATAGGTTAACATAAGTGTAGAAAAATATACACATTTCTACTCTAAAAAAGAGAGTAATCATCATTCTATTTATTCGCTGGGTGGTTGTCGATTGGCCAATAAGACTACGAGATAGATGGCGGGACGCGCGTGATAGTTTGTGTCTAACCTATAAGTTATATTGCGGAGCGCGCATTGATCTTGCTAGTCAAGTTAAAATAAAAAGACATAATAAAAAAATTAATTTGATACTTTCTGGATGCAATTTGATGTACTCAGAGAAAAAAACTTTAGGTTGAATCTCTTTTTATCTTCGCGTTTTCAAAAGTACTTACTCCTCTAGCATCTCTGAAGAGTATAGCGGCATGAATGGGATCCAAATAAGCATCTGAGGCCCTATGCGGAACAGCCGGTGAGCCTAAAGATAATCGTCTTGCATTTGAATCCAATGAACACCTCCGCAGGGCACCTAAATAATGCAAAATGATTTAACATTTCTTATATTAAAGATATTGTTAAAAGTATGCAAAACTAGTGTAAGAGTATGTTTAATTTATTAAAATTATTCTTGGGACTTAATTTAAAATGATTTGAGACGCAGTGTCTCTAGAAGCGTGCAATGTGTAAATGTTACTAAAGAAACATAAGTAGCTCGAAGCACTACCTAAAATCACACTTGTATGCGCCGCAAACTGTCGTACATGCCAGTGTCTATTTAACACGCCGAAATTTCGTGTTATCGTCTGTAGTCGCGTATATGTATTGTCCTATATCACTATATAAATCTCGCGTCACAGCATAATAAAAATTATCCTATACTAGATACAGCATTATGATTTTTTAAATGTAAAAAAATACAAAAAAGATAAAGCTATGTTATGTACAAAAATATAGACCTTTAGATAATATTTAAGAGTAAAGTACATACACTAAAAAAAATGTTAAAATGCGGGACCATCATAATTAGCTGGATCCCCAAATTATCATTGCAGAAAATTTAAAAAAAAATCGAGAATGGAATGCTGGAGTACCACTGTACGAATTCTAAACGTGAATTTCGATTTGGACTAGGTATTTTGAATCCAACAACTATAGTTAGAGGTTCAGCTGTGCCGAAATGCCCGTTCCGTGTTCATGCCTCTTGAGCAATCGTATATACAAAAGAAAAAATCACATAGAAATTTTTCGTGTATTTTACTAGTACATTAAACCCTCCCGTACCCCCCCCCCCCCCGCCCTCATCACCCTCTCAACGACTGCCACGCGACGTTGCTTCACTTTTAATACCCTATCTCCCGCACTCCCTTGTGCGCGATCTCCCCTACTTCTGCTAACGTGTAGCCTTTACGCGCGAAATGCTTATGAATTCCAGAAGACGAACAGAAGATGAGGTATTGCAAATGTGTGAAGGTAATAAAATTCAGAGATATGTCGCGCAAAAAAAATGTAACTTGATTTTTTACCAAATTTAAACCGCCATTTTTTAATTTTTCAATAGAAATTTTCGAATTCCAACTTGAAAATCGGAAGGAGAGAGAGATTTTTTACAGCAAAATAAGTAGAGTAGAATTTCCATAAAAGGTTAAAGTTATCTCTATTTTTACTTATGTTTCTAAATTCAAAAAAGTGTTTTTTAGCAAGTTTTTTAAAGCTGGCGATGGATGTAGTGTTCGGATGTGTGATAGTAGGTTGTTTCACAAGTATGAGGTGCTAATATGAAACAAGTTCCTCAGCGTATCCGTTGCAAAGGCAGGTATATTCAGAGGTGTCATCTCCCCTCGCAGGCTAGAGTGTCACGCAAGTCGAAGTAAGCCAGTACGTATGGTGGTACGGCTAAATTAAATATTTTACGTAGAAAACAATCTATGAAATACTTCCTGCATCAGGCGGTGGTTAGCCATAGCAACTCCCGCCTGTACGGAAAGATGTGCTTATCTCTTCTTATAACATATATGTAACGATTTCCTGTATTTACGAGCCTTTGTAGTTTTAGGTCAAGCTCCTGAGTTAGGTCACAGTACACAAGAGAGCAGTAATCCATAATTGGAAATAGGAGCGCTTGCACTAAGTGCTTACACAACCTGAGATTGTTACTGTCACGTCATGTGACTCATCGCATAAATTTATTAAAAAAAACTGAAACATAATAATCATTAGAGTATCGAAATTCATAATCTCAAAAGAAGAATGCATTGCGTGCGATACAAGGTTACGAAACACGGCCGAATGCATGTCAGTGTCGAATCAGAGAAATGATGAATCAGCAATTCGTGAAGTTGTAAGCGAGCGTTACTTTTTATGTATACATTTTCCGTATTAATTTTAAGTTTGTAAATATTGCCAAAATTATACTACGAACGAAGGTTTTAAAAAGCCTTATACGCACTCAAACGAGCAGTTTTTCGTCGTCAGTCACGAGCTCCGTATCGTGCCGGTCCGACAATCGGTGACAATTGTTTTAAAACTTAAAGCCGTCTAGCCGCAATTATATATTTCTTACAAAGTCTAAATATACAGATTTTATAAACTACAAGTATTAGCTCTTTTAAATTAAGTGAGAATATTATTCTACATTGAAACGAGATTTATTATTTACTATTCACCTACACTTCTAAAAATTATTTGAATAAACGATCGGTTTACCGTAAGAGATCTTGCGAGTTGTTTTCATTTACGAGAAAATCCAAACTACCCAGTACGAGTCTACAGCTGTAATTTACTCAACTAGTACAAGGTTCAACGTGAAGGTAAGTTTCACATTTATTTTACTAACAGTGAGAGTGTTAGGCACAAATTAACAATTTCTTACAGCCTCGCTACTACACATATCATTACGTTCCTATCTATTCAATTTAGGATAGTCAGGACGTAACAGTACTCTTTTCAAAAAAGTAAAGCCTGTACATTAGTGAATTAGCACGCTTACACAATTGTGTGACGTGCTCCTTCTACGTGAGTTTAGAATCAAGCACCAATCTTAAATAACGGACAGAAGATTCAAAATTGACCTGGGCACCCTCAATATTAATGAAAGTGTTAGCTACTGAAGGTAGTACATTTATGTAGTAGGGGAAGCCCAGAACAATTGCTTTAGTTTTACTAACGTTGAGTTTTAGCCAATTTTTTGCAGCCCAGCCCATAATCCTCTCGGCGTTAGCACTCATCTTGTTAGATAAAGAATCGAGCTCCCTAAGATGGCATTGGCTGTAGATTTGCAAATCATCCGCATGGATAAAATGGGAAACATCGGAATCTAGGCAGAACCCGATGTCGCTGAGAAGTCGAATCAGACGATAGTCAGTCAGGGCTGTTGCTGAACTGACTTTGTTAAGTGCGCGCAAAAGCGACAATTTCCAGGCAGAGAGAAAGCAGGGTTCGCTCAGGGACAGGTTGAAAATATGACTTAGTAAGGGAGCGAGAACCGGCAATGCTTTTGAAATAACAAGCTGAAATGCTTGTTGATTCGTTTGTGGTAAAGCGAGATGGTAAAGGGTCCTTGAAGATGAAAATTCGAAGTTTCTCCAGTTCTCTCTAGATCTGAGCAACATTAGCCAAGGTTGACAGGCGTGAATAATAGTAATCCAGCCTGGATGCCTCGACCTGTTTGTAAGCATCGTCTCTAGCTAGTCTGTATATGCGGAGATCTGAATCGAGCCTAGAGTGTTTAAAACGCTTGTAAAGTCTATCCCTCTTAGATACAAGGTCACGATGAGCCGTGGTGAACCACGGGTGACGCTTCCGTCTTGGTTTCACAGTTCGCAATGGGGCAAGATGATTAATGGTGTTCGTAAGGTTAGCGTTAAGCGTAGATATGCATTCGTCGACTGATCAAGAAGTGAGGGATGACCGGTTACATGCGCTAAGAAAGTCCCTTAGCTTCTTGGAGCTGATTCCTATAAAGTTTCTGTAAGAGTAGGTGTTAGGTACGTAACGTGGAATCTGTACGTCGAGAATGGCCGTGATAAGGTCATGTCCGTTGATGAAAGGTGCGTCTGTCTTCTAGTGTAATAGCAGGCGACCCTGCTTATCAATTAGACACAAGTCGAGCCAGGTATCAGAACTCTATGTGTGGTGAATAGCACCACATGAAACCGACGAAAGAGAGTTATCATTAATGAAGGGCCTGATAAAATTGGCATCTTTAGATGAGGAGCTGGTCTAAGTAGAAGTCACCCATTATAACCTTTGTGGAATAGTTGTGCATGTGGGTTGTTAGCTGGTTTATGAAATTGGAGCCTTCGAAGAATGAGAGAAGATGAGAGAAACTCCCTTTGTCGATACCTCACAGAAAAGGTATTTCTGCTTGCCTGGCTTTCCCGAGCATTCACCGTCAGATGAAGAGATAACGCTAACTGTCTGTGATTTGTATATGTAGAGGGCCACACCTCCTCCGTTTCTGTTTTTGTCTCGTCTATACAGTATGTAATCATCCAGTAAAGGGATGGATGTTACCTTGTCGCTCAGCCAAGTCTCGGTCACAGCTATTACGTGGAATGAAGAGCGAGTGGACAAGAAAAGCCTGATCATCTTGTGACCCGTGAAATTATTCGCATTAAAATGACAGATTCATAGACCTTCAGACAGAGATACCTTAGAATTGGATGAAGACATGGCAGATGGCAGATGAGCTTGATGGCGAGTGTGGTGGAATGATGCGTGTATGTTGTAGCTTCAGTGTTAGTTGATGTTGAAAGCGAGCAGAAACCGGGCTAAAAAAGAGCTTAGCTAGGCGTCGATGGTGATGACGGTGTCGCGCTCGTTGTCGTCATTACAGCGCATTTTTTCCATTTCTTTTGTAAGTTCAGCAACCCTACCTCCTCATGGCCTCTAGCCTAGCCTTCGAACGTAGTTTATGGATGTCTGAAGGGAGCAGCTCATTTATATTTATAAGCTCTTAATGGTCAGGGCTCAGAGCTTTCGCCTCCTCCAGCAAGCTTGCGTCCAATTCGCTCGTGTGCAGCGTGCGTTTTCGGGCTTTGGCGACGACGATTGAGCGAGCTAGCGTACTTGAGGAGAGGGTGACGGCTAACGGTGGTAGTCTGACGTCACCCCTAGCAGTGTTGTTCGTTGCAACTAGCCTCCCCATGGTCCTGACGGATGCCACGTCTCTTCTAAGGACCGTTGGGTCAAGCGCATTCATCACTGTGTAAGCGAGGACGTACAGCGAGGTGTCACGGGTGTAGTGCAGGCCCGTGACAACAACAACACGGTTTAAGGTCTGTTCGTGGCGTTTATTGGCTGCGGGGCCTCATAAATATCCTTCAGGGCGGCTTCAATGGGTGGTGTTGTTATTGTTGTTCAGACCGAGCGGTTCGGTGAAGGAATTCGCGATGTGGAGGCTGATGGTGGTGCTGACCCGATCTTTTTGTTACCCTGCTGCTGTTTAGGAGTATTCCTACCTGCTAAGTTCGCACTTTTTCTGATCTTTATGCTGTATTAGTTGTTTACAGCTTCGTTTGCAACGTCGCACAGTATATAATGATATAATTGCCGTCCTTATGCACCGATTTGCTTCAAATTTATAAACTGAAAATAACTGTTGTACATTTTTGTAATTAATACATTTTCGATGTTGCAAACTTCGTAGATACAACATTCTATAAGCGTGAAAATAGTTGAAATTCAAATCACTATTTTAAAAGTAAATAATAAAAAATTAAAAAAATTAAAAGCTCTCTGATAAAAATTTGCCGATTTAAAATGATGAATAAGCTAAGAAAATGGTAGTTTTCTTTGTTAGTTTTTGTTGCAAGATGTAACGCTTTTTATCTTTGTTCTTTGACAGTCCTTAGATCGAGCTGTTTTTTGAAAAGGAACTGCCGAAGATAGTTAGTCAAATGACGTCTGCGTGGCCCAATTGGCTAAGGCGCGCGGCTATCCTTGTGCAGGGCGTGGGTTCGAGTCCCCCAATTTTTCGGATTATTTTTCGCATGCAAATCATTATTCGATATACTTTCATTTAAATAAAAACTCGAACTTGAAACAAGCGTGCTAGTAATTATTTTTCAATTCTAATCTTGAATCGCCATTACCCACGTGTACCTAAGTCATGTTACTTGACCAACTATTTTCGGCAGTAAACAGTTAAGAATACTCGATCTAAAAACTGCCAAAGAACTCGGAAAAAAAAGAATTACATCTTGTAACAAAACCTGACATAGAAAAATATTAAGTTCTTAGATTGGCAACTTCAGAACTTCCAAATAACTTGGATTCTGTTTCTACCAGGGCTGTTTGGATAAAAATCATCATACTATTTATCGTAACACTAATTAGATAAATTGTATAAACACCTTTGAACCAATGTCTGGACCAAACATTAGTCATGTAGGTTGTATAGTTTTCAAATAAGAGATAGATCAGATTCTTAAAAAAATCACATGGATATTTCAAAATTTTCTTCATCTTTATATTTGTTTATAATAATTGGGTAAAAAGGTGAGTTTGTTAGTACTTATGTTTATTAAAAGTGTTGATTTTGTATATTTTATATCAGTAAATTCATGAAATTTAAATTTAAATTTAAATTTCATGAATTTACTTATATAAGAAATTTAAATTTAAATTTAAATTTCTGCTTATTTAAATTGTATTCCATTGGTAATTTAAATCTACCGTAACGAATCTAACAGATGATTTAGAAGCTGTTTAAATGTTGCTGTGATAAAAAATGTTTTACATATAATATCTAATATAAATTGAAAATTTTAATTTTGATATAATCTCATTTGCAAGTTAGTTAGCTGTTTTTGTTTAACTGCACAATGTATGAAATAGTTTTTAAATATTTTTATAAATGTCATAATTGTGGATTTGTAGAAATACGTGATGCATGTCAATCTTAGAGAAAATAATGACAGAATCCAACAAAATGAAAATGATGAAAATAACGAAAATATCGAAGACAAATACGATGAGATTAAGCAGTATCTTAATACAAGATATTTATGTCGACCTTAAGTTGACACAACACCTTTAAACCCTGAAAAAAATAACTCTGAGAAAAATTCATAAATTTTAAGTAAATCATTTAAAATTATTTATAGATATATTTAGCATAGATACCTTTAATTTAATCATGCTAAAACCTTCATTATTCCTACTGGCCCATTGTGGCACTCAGTGCAAGAATTTGTGAACTTTTTCACTGTCCGTAAGATTTCAAGTGAACGATTGTTCTTGTTGACGCGTGGGTAAAAGTTATTTTTTGATGAAAATAGATCTTTCTGGAATACCCATGTTGCACGCTAAATTAATGGCAAACAACTGATATTTGAATAAGAGGAAACATATATGGATGATGTTTAACACTTAAATTTATTCTAACAAATTCTATACTATGTACACAGTGCCGCGAAGGCCGAGAGGTCTTGTGTGTTTAGAGATTACAATAGTTTTGTTCTAGATCTGTCGGTGTGGATGTTGATGAGGGCTAGCAATGCTGTAGTTAGAATAGGTAAAAAAAGGGATGATGGCGGAAAAACGTGCTATTTGCGTCAGAGAGAGAATTAGACCAGATATGGAGTTTTTGAGAGTATGAACCGTAGAGGGACTCAGGTAGGCGGAGTAGTTCAAAGTAGTTGTTGGGTACAAAATCCCCGTACTGCTATAGATAATAGCGCTGATCTTTTTATTAGGGTCGGAAAAAAACCCAGCGACGGAGACATTTTATGATACCTGAAAATGACGGTTAGGCAAACCCAAATGGCGGCTAGACTTTATGCTACCTAGCCCAGTACACTATTAAGTGCATCATAATGAGCGTCTGTCTAGAAATTAAAGCGTAGAGTTTTACGTGTAGGGACACAACAGTTCTTTTGTGCTCAAACTCAAGGAGAATACTTTGTACACCTGTAGTTATGGTATGAATGTAGTGATTTTAATTTGAATGCTTAAAAATGATTTGGCGATGAAAAAACTAAATTGTTTTTCGCTTATTCTGGCACCTTTATGTGTATAGAACATTTTCTAAACATTCAAATCAAAAAGTATCCTCCTTGAGTTTAAGTCCAAAAGATCCATTCGTTTACTTGGTATCCTACAGACAGTGAGCTGAAATCAGTAAAAACTAGATTTAGAGAAAATCAACATTAAAGTTTATGATTATTGTTGAAAGTATAACTTAAATAAGTGTTTATTAAATCCTTGGGGGCCAAGTTTTCTATGTTCCACACACGTAGACCTTGACTCTCAGCAATTATGAGGTATATTTACTTATACCTCTAGGTTCTGTACGGCTTTTCTTACCTGCAACCAAAAAAGGCATTTTACGAATTTTTATAAAAATGTAATAAAAAGCTTATTATATCCTTGGTAATAGTAACACTTTATACTTATCTTTTCTTTTGGTCACTGTGTAGAATTTTCAATTTAAAACAGCAAAAAATTACCAGTGATACCTCTAAATGTTTGATCCGGTTGCTCCAGTCTCTGTAGTGGCTTTTTCTTCTATCACTACAGTCTTCATAGAGCCCTTGGAAACTTTCTCACATACTTCACTGAATTGTACGTTGATTGTATCATATGCAGACTGAGCCATGGGTTTCAAGCAGTCCATCAACCCACAAAATGTTGATAGATCAGCGGGTTCAAGTCCAAGAGCACGAAAAGTAACCACTGCTCTTCTGTTGTTCTCCCAAGCATGGTTCTAGATGCAAACTTTTCTGCATGACTTGATAGCTGCCAGCTGACCACACTCAATGCACAATACATTAATCTTGAATCCTAATCCTTGAGCTTCAGATTCGCCAAGTTTAACTTGACCATAACATTGTTTGTAAAGCAAAAGTTCCTTGAGCGCAAATAGAATGTTGATATCAAATAATCGATTCCTGACCACGGAGGTTCGTTCCTCTGCTGGAGTTTGTATCTTTTTTGCTGAAATTAAAGGTCTTGTCCTGTTAGCAGGTTCATCCTTGCATGTTACTCCTAGAAATCTTCTTGGCCTCTTCTTGCCTCTTCCTCGAGAGTACCTCTTGTCAGGATGTGTACTCGCAAACCTTCCCTTCTAAGAGCGAGCCTCTAGTCCTGCTATTTCAAGAAACGTTTTCCTGGAGAAGCCTCACGGAAAAGTATAGGAAGGAGAATGAGTGGCTAGAGTGCAGCCATCACGGCCTGTACTAGTCATCGGGCAACGTAGCCTACACCAAGGTCGGCAAGCTTCTCCGGGAAGCTCTTCGAGACGCCAGCAAGATCTTCGTCAAGAGAGAACTACACAAACGACGGCTATAACGATTCAATCTCACCGCCACTGATATCTGCGATTACAGATATCCATCGGAAGATTTACCGAAAATCGTGACTAAATGCACCAATCACAATGGAGCCTACAAGTCTACTTGTGTTCTCCAAAATGTCAACATCATGAAACTCTACTATCTCACCAATGTTACGTCGTACGACTCACTGCGTGAATATATTTAGAACTGAAAATATGATCATCTTTAAAATAGAAACGTTGAAATTCAAGTTCTCAAAGGAAAAAATGCATTGCTTGCGCTGTACGGTTCCGACACACGGTCAAATGCATATCAATGTTGATTCAGCGAAATGCTAATAAGCAATTGTAAACAATTACTTTATGAACGAAGTTTTTAAAAAACCTTACACGCGCTTGAACTAACAGTTCATAGTCAGTCGCGGGCTCCGTACGTCGCTATTCGACAATTGGCGCGAATCAATTATATCCGGACCATATCTTTCTAAAATCTCTATTAGTTAATAAATTATAAAGTACTCTTTCTTGTAAAAGCTAAATAAACAAATCAGTTATATTAAAGATTTCAAATACGTTTGTGCGTGCAACTTCATTGTCGAGAACTTTTTCTTCTAACAAGGACATTTTCAACCCTGTTAAAAATCAACACAAGGTAAATGAATTTACTTATTATTCATTTATAAAGACGCAGGTGTATTTAAACATAAACCTACTAGAACATATTATTACGCCCTTTATGTTAGTTCTCCAACTAATATTCAGTACGTAACAGTAACATTCATAGTCATAGCTCCTGATAAAGCACTTCCTAAATCTATCATGATCTTCGATGATATAGCCTGCGAAAAACAAAACAATGTTAGAGCATACTATTGTATAAAGAGACATAAAAAAGTCAGTCTTATGCACAAATTCCGAAACATCTTTCAAGAGATAACATCAATCTCTTGGTAGTTTTTCGACAAGATGAAATGAATCTCAAACACTTATACAACGATCATGTCAACTCGGACATGTCGTATTCGCAGTTTCGAGAATTATGCTCAAAATGTTGGATGGATGACAAACATGGATTCTTACTGATTGTTCTTACTGACACTTTTGCTATAAATATAAGACACACTTAGTCGACAATCATCAGTCTATTTTTGACTGTTAAAGTATGAACGTGACTGATATTCAGAGACAAAAGAATATACTTCATCAGCTTGTGAAAGCGCAAAATGCTGTAAAACGCAAATATAGTCTGTTGAAATTTGGAAAAGATAAATTTGAACAGTCAATAGGAGAAACTTTTAAACCTATTGTTGATCCTCTCGAGAAACTAGTTAAGACAGTTGAAAAATCTGAAGTATCTAAACGTAGTAGAGCAATAAAGAAAGAGGTTAAGGATGAAATGGTCAAAAATGAAAGTTCTAATGGCAGTTTTGATGATGATACAATTGAACCTTATCATGAATCTGATTTTGTAACTGCAGCTGGTGAAGTAGAAGATGATTTGAATGAGACGAAATTTTCAGACAAGTAATTCACAACCAAAGTAACTAAGAAGTATATGACAAGTATATGACTATGTTGAACAATCAGCTGAATATTGATAAAATTTATTTCGAGTTCAGAAAGAAAGTTCAACATGGATGTTAGGTGACTCTCAAATAGTGTTTGGAGATCAAAGCATTAAAGTAAAAGATGGAATATATCCAAAATCACCAGGTTTAATGGAACTGCTCATTGCAAAACAACCCAAGATTTATGATCAAACTGATTTGCAGAATTACCAAAGTATTCTGGAAGCGACAAATGCTCATAAACAACAATATTTGAGCACACAGCCTATTCGTATTCATAACAGTAGGAAATATACTGACATTATCTATCCTCTGTTTAGTAGGAAAAGTGAAAAAGGATTACCTCGTTATAAAACTGGTAAAAGAGATGCTCGAATGGATTACGTGTGCTGGGACGATCCAAATGAGCTAGTTGATCTTTTACGCTTACTTATAGCCGAACAATCAGCCGGCAATCGTAGTAATGTCAATGAGATTCAGTCAATCACAGAAGAACTTCGCGAAGGAGGGTATATATATTGAGCTGTTTCATTTACAAACATTATTATCAAAATGAGTGTCGTCGTGTTCGGATGTAATTTAAAAAAGAGTAAGGGAAGTCGTGGCCCTCCTGGTTTTGGTTTTAAAATCACAACAGGTGGTCAATACGACATGGATAAAAAGAGCTTATGCAATGTGAGAGATGCACAATACATAGATGAGGCTGTCAGTTTGTTTCAACTTCAAATGGAAAACCAAAAAATTTTAGATTTAATATCCTGACAAGAAAGAGACTTAAACAATTTAGATTCTTTTTTGGAAGCATGCAGAGAGCAATTTGATTTAAAATTACTTACCTACAAGCTAGAAATCGATACTATAAAAGAGGCTATGTCACAGATCACAAGCAACATTCATTCTGCAAACGTTTAACATGCAACATAAAAAAGCAGTAGTTAAAGAACTTTACAAACCAGCTCGACGGAATTATCCTCGTCGCAGTTTTGATGTTCGAGAATTAGATGAGACTTGGCAAGCTGATTTAGTAGAGACGCAACCTTATGCTAAAGAAAATAAGAGTTTTAGATATATGTTAACAGTCATAGATGTATTCTCCAAGTTTGCATGGGCTGTTCCTGTGAAGAAAAAGACTGGAGAAGAAGTTGCGAGTACCTAAGAATCTACATACGGATAGAGGCACATAGTTTTATAATATCAACTTTCAAACTCTTATGAAACAGTTAAGATCAATCTGTACTCAACGTATAGTAATTTAAAAGTTTTTATATGTGAACGTTTTATTCGTACACTCAAGAACAAGATGTGGATTCAATTTAGTTTGCAAGGTAATTATAAGTGGTTAAAATTCTTACCTGATTTGATCACAAAGTACAATGATGAACTATTATGATCGAACTATTATACTATATGAAGCAAGTTTTCAAGAAAGGCTATACACCTAACTGGTCAACTGAGATTTTCACAATAAGTAGAATTGCAGCAATGAACCCAGTTACATATCATCTGAAAGACTATCAAGATAATCCAATTACAAGTGGATTCTACGAACAGGAGCTCTTGAAGGCGAAGTATCTAGATGTTTATCTTGTAGAGAAAGTGAAGAAGCGTGGAAAACAGGTATACGTTAAATGGTTAGGGTTTGATAGTTCACATAATAGTTGGATTGATAAGACTGAAATATAATTTTCTTTTTTTTTCGAAGTGATGAAAGTCCCACTTTCGCTCTCACCTGTCAGATACAACCACAGTTAATTATCTCTCCAATAACTTCCTTTGTTTATTCAAACAATTATTTACAATGGTTATCATTCAGATAATACAAAATTCAATGTTATTTTCGCCTTTTGGGGTCAGGGACAGCTTTATCTCCTTGGCTTGACTAGACATACTCTCAAAGGTCTCTTTGTCCTTCTCCAATGCAGCTGATACACGGGGAGGGAGGAACACCTAATATTCATCGTCTAGGGTAGCCACAATTCTCAGTCCATATCTGGTTATGACTGGTCGTAGGGATTTCACCATATGCTTCTGTCCGGTCTATAGCTCAGACATCTTCTTCGTGGAAAGGAATCCTCCGCTGGCAATCTTTTTGATAGCGTCCATCTTTGAGGTCTTTGCTCTTTAGCTCGTTGATCGTGAATGATTTCGAGAGCGTTGGGCTTCCTTAAGTATTGTCTTCCCCACCACTACTATCAACGGTGACGGCGGCTCACACATCGGATTGATCGGCAGGGAGTCTGCGCAGTAGAGCTGTGATGTGAAACAAAATGTATTATTTATATAATAACAATTATAATTGTTATTATATTAATTATAAATGATTATAACATACCTAATATAATCTGATTCTTTTCGCAGATGGCTCATCTTTCTCGATAAGCTGATATCCATCAATCTAGTAATGATCCCACGGTAGAGTATCCGCCTGACCGGCGATTAGGTATCGCTTATCGTCATGTGTACTCAGAACGATCTTTTGCTCTTTCTCCGTTCTAATGACATGAAGACAGCTGCGGATGTTCTTCTGCTGACTCATGATTGTTGCATTGTCTCGAAGACAATGGATGCAGTCATCAAACTTGATAGTCGACTTAACGACTGACGACTTTACACCCTTTGCCTTCTTGGTAGGCTATTGATCTTGCACCTTGACCGAGTACATCTTGCTACGGAGTCCGACAAACTCTGCCATGATGTTGCCGTTACACTCATCCTTCATAACTCCGACTTTCTTCTTGTTGACCAGAGGGATGCTAAACGGATTATCAGCAGGATAATCAAAAGTGTCGAACTCATGAAGGTCAGCCTTATCTACATCGCTGACCTCATAGATGAGACTGTCCGTGTCCCTGTCAATCCAATATAAATGGATTTGCGAACAGAGATCTCAGTGCGGGAAAGTTGTACTGCCAGCAGATTCTCATTAAAAATAGCACAGCTGTGGAAGTTGGGCTGAGCAATGTACGCCTATTTAAAGCATTCGTTGTCTTGATTTTGAACATTGACACATGATCTTTTCTTTTGTACAGCCATTAGTAACTCGATGTATGAAGCAACTTTCATGAGGCTAAATTTTTTCATATTCACCGTTGAACATGCTCCTTAAAGTCCATCCAGAGTCTCGTTCCTGGAACTCTTCCATATCTCGTTCAATCGGCTGTTTAACGTTAGCTGCAAACAACTCTTTTAAGTCACTAGTTGCGAAGATTGAAGCAGACTTTGTATTGGAATACTTCACTTCCACAATTTCTTTATTTTCTTCGACAGTCATATACTATGCAATGGAAATTGTGTCAACTTTTATCGACTTATGAATATGAATGAGATTATGTCCAAATGTTTCACGTTTGTTAAAACACCAGTTTTGAGGTTATTTTTGAATGCTGATTTAGTATCATCCCATGTCCCACTAGGAGTAACCCCTTCAAGTCCGCTGCCAACTTTTAGTAAGCAGTTGTTGAATAATCGATGAATACTATAAAGTTACCACACGAAATTTGATATGTCTTTTTCTTATACTTATTTAAGGCTGATGACTCTATCAATTCTTCCACTTCACTAATAGCTTTAGAGGCTAAGTCAATCAATCTTTGCTAGAGTTTAAGTCGCTAGAGTTTAAGTCTCCATCATAAGCATATTTTACAATACGCCACAACTCTTACTATGTCTACTAATTCGTTTGTTAAATCCATTTTTTTACTCACATATTACTGGAGAAAATTATGTTCGGCAGTTTATTAGGCAGCAATTCGTCGTTCGATAGTTTTGTTGAAACGTTGCACTATTTTCACTTATCACATTTGATGTTGTCCAGCAGTGATTCGTCGTTCAGTAGCGATTTAACGTCTGACAGCGTTACACTTTTTCACAGCACTTGTCACTTTTTACACTTCCTTTAACGATTCAGCATCCACCAGATTGTAGTTCAGCAGTTAAGAACTTCGTTGTACACTTTCTTTTGATGATCTCTAGACACTTTTACACATAACCTTTTATATAACTTGAACAATAATGATTTTTTAAGCATCATTTTTTTCTTAAGTAGAGATCTCCCCACTACAATGCAGTAGAAAAGCTGTAACGCTGATTGGTTTGTAAGAATAAAGAAGGGGAAGCATTGATCTGATTGACTAAGAGGAAAGTGAAGGGAAAAGTCGTCATCTGATTGGTTGACATAGCTCTCGCAAGCAGTATAAAGAGGAACCAGATACGTTTTAGTAATCATTTCGCCATGGACTACGTAGTAGTCTCTCCTTCGGCCACCGTACTCTTGGAACACCCTACCGAGATAGAGAAAATGTGAGAACCGGTGGTTAGAACACAACTATTTAGGAATATCCTGGAATGATAGAGAGATACCTTACGAAGATCTAGTGCATACTCTTCATAATTTTAATAATTCATATATGACTATATTAAATACTATAGACAATCATATATATATGTGTGTATATATATATATATATACACACACACACACACACGCATGCATATACACACGGTGTCCCATTTTAATCGATACACGCAAATATCTCGTGAAGGAAGGCCTTAATCGAAAAAATGCTAGAAAGCAAGATTGCAGGATTTTGCAGAGGAAGTCGAATGGTGACCTTAAATTTGACCTTGAAAGCGTCTTAAGGTCATTTGAAGGTTAACTTTGATTTATTAAATAGAAGCCCTATTTTTTTACAGCGGCAATGGAAAGAGCGGCAAATTATACGTTCAAAACAATGGTCATCGATTGGAAAACGATGGCTTTTCAATGTCATTTCAAGGTTAACTTTGATTTTTCCCGTAAGAATCCTACTTCGTAATTACGGAAATAAAAACAGCGGAAAATTTTACTTTTAGAGTAATATGTTGTGTTTCTACTTCAAAGGGAATTTTAAGATCTAATAGATTTTCTTAAATAAGCTGTGTATTATTTAGATTCAATATCAGCTAAGTGGTTAATTTGTATCTAAGTACGCTGTAAAGCAAGGGTTCAAAATAAGTTTATTAAAATATCAAATTAATAAACACGTGCACCTATTAGTAGAATTAATTTATCTAAAATTAATTATTATTAAATGTCTGGTTATTTCATTAATCTGTTGTTGATTTAATACCTAATGAAAATAACGCAAGGAAATTTTGTGGATATCAAGTCACAATAAAAGCAAGAGCACAGTCCATGCAAACTCAACCTTTCAATTTAACAACTCGTTAACACGAAAAAGCTCCGGACTTTGGTCATTGTTTTTTTGCACAGGTGCTGCACTGATAAATAATCATGTTCATATGAAATTATTTCATCCTTGACTTTATTACATTTTGCTAAGCAACTTCTTATTCTTAGGTTAAAACTGTCAATGTTATAACATTAAACCAATATCTGAATTAAGATCGAGGTAAAATGGCAGATTATCCAGCAAACGACATCATTGACATCCTTCTTGTTTTGGGAGAATGTCGCCGAAATTACAGAAGATCCGCAGTGTTATATCGTGAACGCTTCCCAAGACGTCGTCATCCGAATACGAATACTATTCGTTTCCTCGAATTGAGAGCTCGACGAGGTCATCTTCGACGTCAAAGAATTATACGTAATATTGATGATCAGACGCAAAATCCTCGTTTTCTTGCCATTTTAGCAATGGTTCATTTAGATCCACATATTTCGCTACGAACCATTCAATGTGAACTAGGTGTACCTCGATCAACTTGTAAAAGATATCTGAAGTTTGCCAGATACCATCCATATCATATCACACTGAATCAAGATTTAAATGAGCAGGATCGTCAGCAGAGAGTACAATTTTGTCAGTGGGCAAGAAATCAAATTAGAAATGAGCCCAATTTCTTCCAATTCGTGATATTCAGTGATGAATCTACTTTCAACAGCATTGGACATCTGAACAGACATAACAGCCATTAGTGGTCTGCAATAAATCCACACTGGATGCGACAAATTGATAATCAATACCGTTGATATATAAACGTTTGGTGTGGCATAATCAATGGAAACGAAATATACCGAGCAAATTTTTAACTTGCAATATTAAGTTAATAACTTAATATTTTTGGATGAATCTTTTTAATCATGAAAGATTAGGTTAATATATTCAAGTAGATACCATAACAGATTGCGCGTATGCACAATAGTAATGGTTTAAATGCTCTCCAGATTATTTTAAGGTTAAGAAAACCCAATTTCAAAGTATATAGGGTTGCGCCGTCGACAAATCGTACTTTGTACTTTTTCTTGCCAGCGCCCATTGATTACGTACTTCTTCATGTAATTTTGATATGTGATTTGTGACGTCAGTTTGTTATGTGCTGATTTCGAACATTTTAGCACATAATTTTATGATTTTTTAGAAAAATTGAAATATTTCAGCTTCACGAAACATTTTTACGTGATTTAAGTATGTTATTTAATTACATAAATATTTAGTTCTAAATACTTAATACTAAAAACTCTTAAATACTTTAAATTGTATTTCTCAAAAAGTAATTTATCACTATAGGTCACAAAGTTTGTGGGCACTCTCACGAATCGAATGCAAAATTCCGCATTAAGATCCAACTTATTGTTCAAAAAATCGAGAGTTAAGCCGTTTTCAGTGCTTTATTTCCTCGACAGAAAAAATAGGTTATGGTTTCACGGCATTTATTTTTTACGTGAATATGAACAAAATTATTATTCCTACAATTCTAAACAATCCTTTGAAATGTTAATTATTATTATAACAGATTTAAATCCATTTAAATGGAATAAAAGGCCTTATATTTATTACTTTTATTTGTTCTCGATATTCTACCGAGAACGACGTGCAAAATTCATGCGACCAGTATAGGGTTTTCAGGTAGATCAACCAGACGGAATCTACTGATAATGTTCATTTCTAGACGAATTCTGCTAGAAAACCTGGCAACGTTCCTACTAGGGATAGTCCCGTGAAATTTTAAACTTTTAGGAAGTTTAAAAGTATAAATTCAAACTTTTCCTAAAGTTTAAAAACTTATTTTTAAACTAAAGTTTAAAAACTTATTTTTAAACTTTCAACGTGTTCCCGTGAAATTTTAAACTTTTAGAAAGTTTGATATTACAAATTTGAACTTTTCCGAAAGTTTAAAATGTTATTTTTTAACTTTTGAAACAGTCTCATTAAATTTTATACTTTAGGAAAGTTGAACGTGATCAATTTCGACTTTTGGAATGAGTTGATTTTTTAATGAGATAATCGAGAAGTACGATTATTTGTTATTTGGTTTTAATCAGCTTTGATTGGAAGTTGGTTCAAATTCGTAAAACCCTGATTTCTTTTAATTGGAAATAATCGGTCTTAACCGTTGATTTTGGTTATTGTAATTTGAGCCTTATACGGTAATAATCGGTTGTAATTAGAATCGGTTTTTATAAGTACTTAACCAATGCTGTACAATCGGAATTAATAGGTTGTTATAATGATGCAAATGCAATGTAAAGAATCATAGTCAAGGTAGGTAATAACCGGTTGTAATCGGAATCGGTCCTAATAAGTATTTAACCAATACCATGTGATCGGGCCTAATCAGTTCTTATAGTGCTAAAAATGTAATCGTACTTTGAAGATTGAAATGGTCACGACTATTCTCGGTCCGTAGCACGTATGAGATTTTAAATTTTTTAGAGAAGAGCAGTAATCATTTACTGATCTACATCCGAATTTCGACAACAGATTATAAATAGGAAAGTAATTATATATAGTAGTGTATTATTATCATATAATACAGGTCCGAGATATCAGGTAGTGGAAATTCATTTCAATAATAGAAGTTTTTATAACAAAATAAATATATTCAAATTATATTTAAGGATAAGAATATTGCATTAATTGTTGCATACACTCTGTGTCACAAAATATATGAATAAATCCGTCTTGATTTTTACAAATGAGATTTTAAATAGATAAGCTTGAATTTGCGTTATCTACTTTAGTTTGAAATTTTTATAAGTGTTTGACAAGTCTTTGAATTTATGACAAATGTAGGACTGATACGCTTTAAAGATGCGATATCGTGCCTAACTCGAAATTTTATAAGTACATATAGAAACGATTCGAAATAATTCTAAGTTGTTTATCTTCTCAAGGCGTGAGTTGCTCTTGAGAAGAGACTAGGCGCTTAAGTTGCGCTGGAGCTAGTGAGCTGATACGGGTTGTGCGGGTCCTTTTGTAGGCCACGGAGAGAGCGGGAATCGAGCCACCGGAAAAACTATCACATGCATACTTGCACGCACTCATTCACACCTATATACAAAAATCATTGCACACTTATAATATAATGCGCACGCCGCTCGCTCTCTACTCCTACTCTCATTATAGTGTGTGTGTATGTATATATATATATATATATATATATATATATGCGCGCGTTGCACGCTTTCCCCGCTTTCTTGCTGCTTGCCGCTGGTTGGCTCGTGGCGCTGCTGTTGTACTGATGCTATGAGCTCAGCTGTCAGCTATGGCACGTAACTTCGTATTGGGAGTGGGGAAGCATAAGATGCTCTTGTATAATTTAAAATGTTGTTTCATATAATTTAGTATTTAATATTTATAAATTTTTTTGCGGAGCTTGTACGAGGTGTTACACGATTAGCGTCAAAGTTAAAAATAATTGGTTACCTGTAATCGGATTTTGTTAAAATTGGCATTCAACTGACATTTTATCATCGCGTACTATCTGGATTCGGTCATCGATCGAGTGATAGTGAATACCTAGAGCACCACTTCACTTAAAGAGCAGACGAAGTACCTTGGGGTGCTTTGGAAAACATTACTTTGGTTCATCAGTTTTTGGTTTTTTATTTCTATGTACAAGGCACATAAAGTGACTGTTGCGGACACGCCTACGTGGGCTTTTTTAGCCAGGTGTCGTCCGGTTTTTCTCACTCGCAATCGCAAAGAATTATCGCAATACTATACTAATTGTTTAATCATAAGATACGTTAGATTTTAACCCATTGAAACCGATTAAAATCAACTTGTACAAATTTCTATCGATTAATACCAACTACAATGAAAACACATTTTAACCATTAATAAACCATAGCAATCTAGACCACATTTATATAATGACAAACGATTTTGACCAATTAAACGAAATAATATTTGGTTTTAATACGTTTTTGTTATCCAGGATTTCCGAATATAAACCGATTAACGCAATTATAACCGATTTCAACCGATTTCAACTGATTAAATCATGAAAAATTTTGCCCAATAGGTACAAATCAGTTATAATTGTGCTGATCGGTTTGTATTTGAAAATCCTGGATCATAAAAACGTATTAAAATTGATTAGTTTTTTTTTAATCGGGTATAATTGGTTATTTTTTTCAGGGAAGACATTTTTGAAAAATAATTATTTTATTCACTACTATAACAGCCACTTTATCCTCTGAACACTGAGACTAAAGTAGCTTTTTATTCCATCATATATTTTTTTTTATAATTGTATATTGTGTACCAAGGGCGTAAAGTGGGCTTTTTTAGGTTGATTTCCGCAATTACACACATACACACACACACACATGCGTACATTTGATGTGAACTATTGACTATTTTACCACAAACTAAAAAACTAATTTGTAGGTACGACCGCGACTCGGAAGTGCCTTATAGTTTTGTCAGCATAAAATGTGTGAGATACGATATCTTTACGTAATTATTGACCGATCGGGCTGAAATTTTAGAAAGAGTCTCTTCTCGCACAAACTAAAAAACTAATTTTTTGTATCCCGATCCTCCAGAGATTTTTTTTTTCAGAAATGTCTTTCGGTTAGTCCAAAGAAATATGTTTGAAGGACATTTTAAGCATATGCAGAATTGAAAATACAATCTAGGTCCTACTGAAAACCGTGACTGAAATAGCTGATTCATGTAGTGAAACGTTATAAATTTTTTTCAGTAATTGACATACTTGACTATACACAAATAGTAGTGTGTGTGTGTGTGTGTGCGTGTGTTATAGAAACACATAGAGAAAAAACATTTTTTCTATGTGTTTCTATAACACAGGATATATGCACTATATAGGACAGTGCATCATGAGAAAATTTCACAGGGTGCTACAGATATAACTACTTAACTGTCACCCCCTTTTTCAAGAGTTGGAATAGGGTTGCAGGGATGAAATGATAAAAGATTGATCAAAATATTTGTAGCGTGAAATAAAGATTGGATAAATTGTAATTTGGTTTGTTGAATACTGGATTACATCTTAAAAGATTACTTTACTTTTGAGTACAAATTATGTTCAAGGAGAATTAAATGTTTGAGAATCATCACTTGAAATACAGGATGATAACAAAATTTTCGTATTTAACATTATCTATACCGCACTACAAATAAGATCCTCAATTTTTCATCATTACATCCCTGCAACCCTTTTCCAACCTTTAAAATAGGGGATTATACCAGCATGGTTGTCAAGTTTGTATGGAAAATCCTCAAAAACCACCAGTAAATATTTTTTGAAACAGCATGTGAAAGAAGCCCTGTTCTTTATGGTGTGTATCAGCAGCTACACCTGAATGCAGCTATTCCTGAAAAATTGAATATTGCCAAGTTGTCTGAGATGACTGGTTATTAACTCTGCTCTTTTCAACTATTAATGTAGTCTTATTAAAAAATTTTAATTACTATAATTATTAATAAAAATTTTGCATAGAAGCTGATTTGACTTATTTTCTGAGGTTATTTATTTGTTTATTACTACATTCACAGGCTCCAAATACTTCTTCACAAGCATTCAAATTATTCTTTAGTATTCAAACAATAATCTTGCCAAACTGCAACAAATTCTGAATGATCAATTTCATATAATCAAGAGTGCCAAAAAAATAGTTTGGAAATTCAAAAGTTTAGAACTTTTGTTTTATGTTCCAAACAATTACCAAATTTAGCTAAGTCACTTTCTTCAAAAAATCTACTTACATGCCACACCTTAGAATTTTTTAAATGTTAAAGGGGTATGTGGGAGCTGCATACACTGTTTTCCTAGTGAATTAAAACTTTTAAATAAAGCTCATAATAAAATATTAAGATCAGAGCGAAATAGTGTTATTTTCAAATAATCATTCTACCGAAAGAAATTATCAATTGAACTATTACTTTTTCAACAAGTTTTGAAATACAGATGTTTACACAATCTCACTCTTATCTTAAAAGTAAGTAGCACCTTAATTTTACCAATAAACTTTATATTATTTGAATTTCTATCAATATAAACAGCACAGCATTATTTAATGAAGTTTAACGAATCATTATGCTAAAAGAAAAAGTTTATGACACGCCATTGCAAAAACCTTAAGTCTCACTCGTGCAAAAATGCACTCACTAAATCTATTTTTTTGTAAGTTGTTTCATATAATATCGTACCATACTAGGGGGGTACAGGGATTCACAAGGGTGAAACTACTTTATCACACTAGTTTCGTAATATACTATTATTAGGCTTTTATTTTTTTACAACATTGAAAATACGAAATACCTTGTGGCGGATTTGATAAAAATGAAATTAAAAAATTTTAATAAAAAATGTAAACTTTATTTACATGAATTTTTTAATTGTTTTTATAGATAAATTTATTAAAAGTCTTTGCTATGGCTATTTGCACCAAATATCCACGTATCCACATAATTACGTGGATCTAATATTTTAGAGAAAAATTTAGAGACACGTAATTTTCTGAAGTGAAGTACAGACCCGTAAATTTTCCGGCGTGGATATAAGAAATGTAATTTTTTTAAATCTTGTAACTTCATCAATTTACATCCCTGTAAAGCTTAGATCTACGTAATTCTTAGATCCACGAAAAGCTTATATCCATGTAAATCTTAGATCCAAGTAAATCTTAAATACACATAAATCGTAAATACACGTAAATCTACATAAATATTATATCCACGTAAATCCACTTAAAAGAGAAGTTGACCAACATAAAGCTTCAGTCCACGTAAAAATTGCATCAACGTAAATCAACATAGAAATAATTTGATTTACACAAGTGTTTTGATGAGCGAGAAATCGTGTGGAATTTCACATTCGTTATTAACATTGCAATCAAGAAGAAAAACCAAACATACAAATGTGGAATTTGCTCAATAGTGCTCAAAGATAATGATGAATGTATTGCATACGATACCTGTTTATTGTGGTATCATGTTAAGTGTGCTAAGGTAAGAATTACAAAAAAAATAAAAGAAGAGTCAACCCCTTGGTTTTGTTCTCTCTGTAACAAAAAGTTTGAGTGAGTTTATTTTAATTTCTATATTTTAATTCAAAGCAAAAAATAAATCTTACTTTTAAATGATCTTGTAAAACTCTTAATAAAAATAGCAGCTTACCAAAGTTAATAATAGGTTCTTGTAATTTAAATTATAAGAGTGCAAAATATTTTTGATTATAAAAAAAAGCAGACGTCAATAATGTACTTAAAAATAGATGAATAAATAAATAATTGACTGCTACTTTCACTACTATTTACCATCCCTATTAACCTAAATTGTTGTATAAGAAAACATTAGTAGCAGGTACTGATGAGGTGATGTAAAATCAGTGAGGGGAAGATGCACTCAGCAGTCACCTTAGACTGCCATCAGTACATCCTGCATGGACATAACCTATAGTATTCTCACTTCCAGCATACCTACAGTTTATATTTTTAGTTGAAACTTTCTTACCTCCAAAGAATGTGAAATTCCACACGATTTCTCGCTCATCAAAACACTTCTGTAAATCAAATTATTTCTATGTTGATTTACGTGGATGCAATTTTTACGTGGACCGAAGCTTTACATCGGACAACTTCTCTTTTAAAGTGAATTAACGTGGATATAATATTTACGTAGATTTACGTGGATATAATATTTTCGTAGATATAAGCTTTACGTGGATCTTAGCTTTACGTGGATGTAAAATTGATGAAGTTACAAGATTAAAAGAATTACGTTTCTAAACTCAACGTCGGAAAATTTACGTGTCTTATATCCACGCCGGAAAATTTACGGGTCTGTACTTCAGAAAATTACGTGTCTCTAAATTTTTCATGCAAAAATACGTCGTGAAGTCAAATATTAGATCCACGTAATTACGTGGATACGTGAATTTTTGGTGCAAATAGACACAGCGTATTTACTTTACAGAAAAGCCTACTGTAAATTTCATTCTACCAAAAGAAAAAGTTTATCGAACAGTTGACATTTTGTCATTTGAAATGTGAAATCCTTGTGAGGAATTTGAGAAGTTTTAGCTCCTACATCCCCTTAAATCACTTAGATTATAAGTTTCATGTAACAAATAATATAATTAAGATAACAAAATCTACAGATTTTTTGATTCAATATACAGTTGCACTTAACAAATTACAAAAATTTTAGTTACAAGCCTTGTTTGAAGCAAAAAATATCATGTGCAACGTGTACGTTAACTCCACTCTTTTGCGAACCCCCTGTTTCTGGTGATTTCACAGAGAAGTAAAATTTCATATTTGTATTACAAAATATAAGATTGTTGCATTATTCTAGTTACATTTTTACATCACACTTTATGTCAATCAGTTGTTTTTAGCCAAGTCCTATAAGAGTTTGTGTATGACCTGTAACATTACAAATTGAATGTTTTCAAAACTAAATTGTTAACAAATATTTAAAAAGTCAGGAATTAAGGATTTGGATACTCTAGAGAAACATATACTTTCTCAGTTTAACTTTATTCTTAACTTTTTCATTATGAATTGTTAGTTCAAAAATACAGTCATATATAAATTAGTAAGAAAACACTTTATAGAAGTAATTTGCATTAGTGAATAGTTAAATTTTTAATACTTGTTTCTTGTCAAATCATGGAATAATTATTTTAGTACTTAAAAATAATTTGCTTTAGTGTAAAAAATTTTAATTCCTGTGCAAGATACAACAAAATAATAGATTTATTAAATTGTAATAAAAAAATCTTGTAAATTTTCTCTCTTTCTTAAAAAAGTAATGACTTGATATTGTAAAGCCTAAAAATAATGACCCTAATTAGTTGACGCATCTTAGAAGGAAATTCAAAATTTCGATTTTAAATTTGAGTTTGTGTTTATAACCTTAAGACATAATTTGGAATTTTTGAAAATAGGAATGTCCAAGTTTTTATCAGTCTTAATATTTATAAAACTAATTAATTTATTTTGTAATGCACTGAAACAAGTAACTGGATAACAGTTCCATTTCAGTTTTTCACAGTCCAATTTCATTTGTTTCAAATCCAATTATTTTGACCTCAAAATTTAAAAGGCGTTATAGTCTGGCAATGATAAAACAGGCATTAATATCTTGAAATATATTCGATGATGTTCGAGTATTGAAGAACTGATAAATAATAACCCGGACCAGACAACAAATTGGTGCGTGAGAAGCATGCTGGGATTTTGGTATATTAAGTAAAAATAAAAATATATGCTTAAACTGTTTGTCATTTGATAACTATCAGTACCAATTTCGAAAAATCTAGTACCTTGACGAAGAATGCTTTCATAGATTCGATAAGTAGTTTCACAGTCAGAATCAAGAGTTGATGATTGATGCTTTATAATGGTTTGACTATCAAGACTTTGACTGCGATTGCGAAAATCATCAGAATGATTATTAGAATTCTCTTGACATTCACTCTGTCTACGAATATATCCAAGTCGTTTGCCAAACTGTCGGATCATTTCTTGTAAACAATATCTACTGTCTTTGTGCTGGATGCTGAGATACACCATGTGTTGAAGAGCTTAAATTTGAGCTTATATAATCAGATTTATGACATATCTTAATACAAGGTTAGGAAGTCCAGTATCAGGCATATTGCGGTATTTATTCTGTTCATAACTTTTTTTTTTTAACTGTGTTTGAAAATTATATTATACTCTTCTCTATTCTCTATCCTTCTCTCTTAAAAAAGTGACGGGCTTTGTTGTGAAGCATTTTAATTGAGAAGCGGTCGCCTGGTATAAGAATTAAGGAACGCAAATAAGAAATACGTATTTTATTATATAACCTACAAACGCTTAAAACTGTTGGCGCTAAGCAGGCAGCAAAATTTAAGGGCTATACCACGTAAAAAGGTACACCGAGGAGCAGCAGCTGACAGCCAATCAGAAGCAATCTTTAAACGGACTCATTCCTTCGTGTTCTCTCCCCACCACCTCAATAAGGAACAAGTCTATCCTAATATTATATATTTATATGTTCAGTTTTTTTCTATCTGTATCTGCATGCATAAATAATAGTATAAGACACAAACTATGGAATATCAGTTTGGAGTCTGGTCTTGGGTCCGGGGCCGGAATTCACAAATTATGGTAGTGGTTGTCGAAGCCATACTTTAGGGTTGGCAATCGAAAGCGCAGAAAATGCACCTCGTTGCTAACTTCAGACCACACCGGCTTGACAGCAGAAAGCTATGCATTAAGTAAGTACCTTCTGACGCGAAACGCGAGCGCTGCCTACCGGATTATTTTTCAAGTATTGGGGTGTTGCATGCAGAGACTTGCATGTAATCAGACCAGGATTCAACTCGTTTTTTTAAAGCTTTTGGCGGTGATCAAAGTAATTTCGTGGTTTTAATAAAATTTGGAGATCACAAAACATACTATGTACTTTTTAACCTTCGTCAACTGTTTTTCCCTTTCAAACATAATGTATATATCTATGTATATATCTATGTCGATGGTGTATAAAGATTGCCATCACGTGAGATTTTTCAATAGGGGCTATATGCTAGTTAATAATTACCTATATATCCTTGAAAATCTCCTCACGTGAGATTTTTCAATAACAATAAGGAGTCTATATTTCCAAAGTTAGGCTATGCATGTAAACAAGATGTAGAAATAAAAATTCTTTTAACTATTGCATAATCCGTGTCAAGGATAAAAGTTACAATAAATAACAATATTTTCCCGAATTCAGGCCTAAACCCACTCACCGCATACGGTCACAACTACTTTTGAAAGGAATTTCTTTATTTTGAAAGGAATTTCTTTATTTTGAAAGGAATTTCTTTATTTAATTATTTCCAAAAGATCTATTGTCCTGGAGTATAAATTTGTCTGAAAATATTGCAAAAAAAAAATTAAAATCATTTTTAAACATTTACAAAATAATGATATTATTTATTTAAAAAAATATACCTAACCTTCATTTTTGCAAGGTATCATAATAACTGTATTTATGTCTCTGGGACTCAAGTATGTAGGTATATATGTCTGTATGTATGTATATATGTATATATTTTTATTGAAAAGGTGAGAAAATTTTACAAAAAGAAGTATATTCATGTCTATAGCATGCTTCACATTCTGGATTTATTAACATTTCTAGTCAAAAAAGTTATTTTCTTTTTAAAATTTTGATCCCTACCATAATTCATGAACGGACCTGTTCGGACGTTATCTTAGTCAAAAAACAGCTGACACTAGAAGGTGTATATGATAAGTAGTTGTATGGAGTCAGTTGCGTATACTGACTAGCCTTCGCCTTTACCTACAAAACTCAAAAGACATCTCTGCGTGAAATGTTAAAAGGGAGGGGGTGTGTCGCTACAATACTCTTTGAAAGTACAGCACACTGAGTGTTAAGCGGTCTGATTTCTTGGCGTAATTCTCACTTTGTCTTCTAAGCCCTATCTGTTAGCAGTGAGTAGTGTCTATCTTTGCAAACATAGAAAAAGTCCGTTTTGTACACGCACACAAGTTGTCGCGTGAGAGCATAAGGATATGATAACGCTGCATTTCGTGTCAGAGCACGGACAGACAGACTTACTAAACTGCGCGGTCGAAGCCTAACCCACCGCAGCCTTCACTGCCGATTTTTAGGTAGAAAAATATATAACCCGAGGAAACTCATAGTGTCAAAATTCGAAGCGGGGCTGAAGCGTTGTCGTGTCTCAACAGTGCTTTCACTTTCTCACTTCAATAGGGTAATTTCCATATATTTAAAAATAATAAAGCTCGAGCTATAACATTTTTAAAATCATCTTCCATATATTCTTACTTAAATTATACTAGTTTTTTAACAAATACTAAAAAAGTATTTCAGCGCTATAAATGAACATGTGCGTAAAAGAACTACGGCTCCATAAGGCTATGTGTTCAAGCACGCAACCACATATTACAATAAGTGGACTCTGTAAAGTGTGTGTACCATGGTCGCCGTCCACACCTGCACGAGGATCGTATGGAAAGTTTGAGGGATAGTACCTGCGCAATCTGTCCGCACAGTCGGGGGACTATCATATCTCAGTCGAAAGGAAAAAATAGCTGACGCTAGAAGCTGCATACATCTGCGTAAGATAGTTTATATATCTATCCGAGAGTAATTCACACGCAGTCTGTAGTATGCATAATGTTTCCAATACAATGTATAAAGGCAAGGGAAAGCACCTGTGCGAGGGTCAACGTCTCTACCTGCGCGAGGGAGGAAAAGCATGAACCCACCACAAATTTTTTTTTTTTTCGGGATACGGAGAAGGGAAGATTGGGACTTATACATACTACGGTTACTGGCTTACTTTGAGAGTGGGGTGAATTATCGATCGCCAGGAGAGGAAAGGGAGGGATCAAAAATCCCTTCATCTAAAATACCCTGTCGGCACAGGACGCCTGTCCTGCGGCTCCCCGACCCCGTGGTACTGATTTTATCCTCCCCAGTAGAGAGTTCACAAAGGTTTCCGCCGAAGCGTACTAAGCAAGCTACCACGTTCTAAACGTCCCACTCGTTTTTGGCATTAGCTAACCATACAGTACGCCGGAGTGTTCCCAGGGCTAGAGTCCCAAGTAGCTAGTTAGGGCCCAACTAGCTTACAAGGGCCTAGGTATACTAGTTTTGATCTTCACCACCCGTGTGGTGGTCCTTCGAACACTAGACTAGTTACAGTTCGGAACATTACTAAGCCTTCCCCCTTCCTTTCGTGGGGGGTATACCGAGGCTACCGAAATCTCAGGGTTCACCCAACTGTCCTGGCAGAAATTCCACCCTTCCGGGGCTCTTCCGTTTGAAAGATAGTGGGGAGAGGCAGAGAAGCTGGTATGCCGCCGGAGTTGTTCGCGTTGGACTGCGTGCTCTGATTATCCGTACTGGTGGTCTGCTGAATAGGCGTGCGCAGTACCATGTCGATGTTTTCAGTGTGTGCAAAGTTAAGATCGCGGCACGCAGCGAGGCGCTGAGAAAATTGAGAGCCCGGACGCAGCACAAAAAGTGACAAGTGGCGCCTTGGCGTGGCACGCGATGGTCAGCGCGCTGGCTCTACACGGCACACAACACTACGCACAGTGAGGCGAAATGAAAATAATGGACAAATATCTGCTTCACTTCTAGTTGCGACCGAAATAACTACTACTGCAGTCGAAGCTTTGTAATAGTAAAATTTTGAGTTTCGTCAAAACTTCTAGAAAATACTTTTTTGTGTGTTAGAAGTTCAAATCACGTGTTTATCTAACTATTTTTCTATGGCCAATTTTTGATTTTTGAAAAACAATATTTTGCGTTTTTTTTAATCATTCCATTGTTACACACAATTCAGCTAATATGCATTTGAAAGAGAATAAAATTATCTACTTTTTCCCGTTTGGTAATTATACTCGGGATCGACCACTTTGTTTGGCAGATAAAATGAAAAAGGTGATTTTTTTTAAATTCATATCTCTGAAACTAAATATAATAACCTCGCAAAAAAAATCATGTCCATGGCTCAGGTGTCGAACTATATCCCATTAAAATTCCAAGTGATTTGACTACTTATTTTTTCAGTAAAAAATGGAAAACCGGAAAAGTTTTTTTGTGCCTCGATTACGGAAGTATAAAGGCTTTATTGCACTTGAGATTTTAGGAAAAAGTAGATATTTTATATTTTGTAACTTAATATTTAACAAAAAAAAACGAGGACTCAGTTGTTAAATCCCGGCTGAAACAAAAATCATTTTGCTTCGTGTTAAAAATACTTTTCATTTACAATTTATTATTATTTAAACTAGCGCCGTTAACAAATCCGAGTATACTGGCGGAATTTAGCTTTAAAAATGTTTCTACGGCTGCGGTTGGCGGTCGCGATCGGGTTATCGGTACTGTACAGGTTTACAGGTCGGTGTTGAATTTGGTGGTTAGGAATGCATTCGGGACGGTGGAGTCGTGGGCGCACGGCTACACTGATCCAAGTGTGCTCACAGTAACGATCGAAATGGTGTCACTATATTTGAGGTTATCCCTTGGATTTGGGCGCACGGCTACACTGATCCAAGTGTGCTCACAGTAACGATCGAAATGGTGTCACTATATTTGAGGTTATCCCTTGGATTTGGGCGCACGGCTACACTGATCCGAGTGTGCTCACAGTAACGATCAAAATGGTGTCACTATATTTGCGGTTATCCCTTGGATTTCTAGGCCGTCGTGAGCGCACGGCTCTACAAATCGTCGTCGCTCGTCTCGTTCTTCTCTTTGCCCTGTGTGCTCACAGTAGCAAAGGGAATCTTGAGATGTCGGCGTATTAATTGGATTTTTAGGTTAGGGACGAGCCTAGGATTAACCGGGACTTGAGCGCACGACCCGGTGAATCGTCGGTGAAGCTATCGTTGTCTCCTCAACCCTGTGTGCTCACAGTGGCAGAAGAAGTCAGCAATGCATTGGTGTATCGGTTAGGGTCTACAGTGACACCGGGTGTCGACTACGTGTGCTCACGTAGAAGATGCTCGAGGTCGGTCGGGTGTTCCGGGTTGTCTCGTGTGCTCACGACGGCAACTCGGATTTTCGGGTTTCGGATCATTCACTGGATCGTCACGTGGGCTCACGAGGCGATTTCGTAGATGTGGGTCTAACTCTCGCTTTTCTTGTAGTAACGTGTGCTCACGATACTACCTGGAGTGAGGCTCGAGAAGGACTCGCCGTTGTGCTACGCGATCCGCCTTATAAAGGCGTGTGGCGCAGCCGTGTATAAGTGTGACTGCGGTATGCCGCTCGCGCCGCCTGGCGTGTCGCCGCGGAGTCGTACGCTAATTGCCATTACCCCGTGCTCGTACGAACCCGCCTTACAAATGTTGCGTGCGCGCGTACACTTCGCGTCGTGCGGACTCGCCTGTTGGTTGTTGCGCGCGCGCTCACTGTACATGCTGACGAGACTCGTGTCTCGTCACAATATACTTAAAAATTAACATTTCCACCGCGGTGATGCGGGCTGCTCTCGACGCGTGCTGGCCTCGCTGGCAGGGAGACGACCGACAGGGCCACTCCACGCGTACTCTAGCTGTAAAGGGGCCGGAGGCAGACTCCCTGCTGCTGGTGTCGAGCTGTGCGACGAGATAGGGGCTCGCCTGGTGTTTGTAACATCTAACGATGTTAGCGCACTTATTTAGTTTACAGCCTACACTTTCGTGCAATAGCTGGGTGCTTTGAATGTTTGTGAATGATAAAGAATAAGTGAAGGGAAAATAAAACTTTTAGAAAATGACTCGGGGTTAATCGGATCTAAATTCTAAAAGGTGGAAAAAAGGGATAAATGTCCCGGTGTTAATCGGTTCATTTATCCAAGTGATAGTATTAGAAAGTAATAGGAAAGTTAGGAAGGTAAAAATAGATTCTTACTTACCTTTTTGCCGCTGACTGCTTCTTTGGTTCTAAACGTGGAGGCTCTTGTTAAAATAATAACAACAGAACACTCACGAATTCAATTACAACTACTTTATATTTTATGTTAAAATACAATCGTGCGTACTTGGCGCAAATCTAAAACTACGCGTACAAGCGCGAGGATCTACTAACTATCGCATACAAGCGCGAGAAGACTACCGTGCTTACGTAGAGCCGGGACCGGATCGTGTCGAACTAGAAAGATGTTTGGCAGCACGAAGGGCCTAGAGTCCACCTTTCCTGATGTTGTTAAGGTCGCGCTCCGCCTAGATGCCGAAAATTAGCGAGTGAAAGAAGCCGTTATATTTGAACTTTCCTTCACTTACGCCAAATTTTCGCATCTCTCCTCCTACACAGCTTCGGTTAGGGCCTTCGGTCCGCCTACGCCCTCTCCTCTATGACTGTAGTTCGCCTATACGCCGCGTTCGATGCGCACGCCAATTTGTATGAAATTTCCCAAGCATTTTATTTATCAATAATAAAAGTTGAGCAGAGTATTGTATAAATATTTCAATATTATAATTTTAATGCTTGTGAAATTTTCTACAAATCGATACCAAACAACTATATCTAAAACTTAGTAATAAAGCTCTTCTGTGCATTAGTTTGAGAAAATATTATATATAAATGAATTTACTCTTGAATTTACTAATGAAATTCATACGTTTCATTCGTTTACAGCTTCAATATTTATTAACTCATTTTTTTATTTTTAAAATTTAATAAATTAGCAATGCATCGTTATAACAACCGTAGCTTCACATCGACCGATTATTATAACTCTGCAAAATGACATACTTTACTGCAACAATCGTAGTTTCACACCAACCGACTGTCGCAACAAAATATATGATAAAATTAAAATAAACAAATAGACACTTGATCCATTCATAAATTATGCACAAAAAGCGAACTGTATAAATCGAAAAATATACAATTTAGTGCCAAATAATTAATGAATAAATCGCGTTATTATTTTGTAAAATAATAACTTTACTACAAGCTGCAAACAAACTATGCATTTATATCCTTTTATGTAGAATTATCCCATTAAAACTGTTGCTAAAAGCGAACGTATGCAATTCGAAAATTGCATAGTTTATACAACAGCATGATAAATAATTCTGAATAAATTTTTCAATTTACAAAAAAAAAAATATTCGTATTTTGAAAAACAGCGGAAAATTCCGGGATCGGTACACAGCTGCAAGCGTGCGTATTTCCCAAAACTTTCCCTGCAATAAAGAAAAATCCGAGCCTCGTAAGCTGTCTTAATTACGGTCGCTCAAGACGCTGCCGATATCTTAGGCAAAGAAGAAAGTTTAAAAAGTGCAATTACGCCGAGAGGAGGGAAAATTGGAGAAGGAAGAGGAGGAGGAAGAATTGACAATACACTGAAACTAAGAGAATACGCAGCATGGGAAAGGAAAGAGGGAAAAGAGGTTAAGATAGGGTATAACAAATTATGGATAGATAGGGTAGTGTATTAATGGAAGGAAAGAGAGAAGAAGCTTTTTCGTAGAAAGAAAGGGTCAGGAGTGGGAGAAAAAAGGGGAGTAGGAGAGCATACAGATAATTAACTGGAATATAGCGGGGATAAAATGTGTAGATGAGAGGACCTAGGGTCTAAGAGGGCTTGACATAATCTGTCTGCAGGAAACATGGCTAGAAGATAAAGAAGGAAAGATCTAAAGATCTGGAAAATAAATTAGGAGGTTACGAATTTAGATTTAGAAATGTAAAGAAAGGGGGAGAACGAAGCAGAGTGAAAGGGGGAATATTGATGGCGGTAAAACTAGGAATAAAAACAGAATGAATAGAATGTATAGAAATAAAGACAAACAGATTTACAGGGGCAAGAATATTAGGGAAAGGAGATGCATGGTGGATAGGCACGACTTACATGAGAGAGGAAAAACAAGAAAATTATACAGAGATTGAGGAGATGACGGAGAGCGTTGAGGGTGCGAACTTGATATGGTGTGGAGATATGAACGCAAGAACGAGATATGAAAAAGGTGGAATTGACGAGGAAGGAAACGAAGAGAACAGGAAATCGTTAGATGAGAAGAAAAATTACAGAAGGGCTATATGGACAAGGCAATAGGTCAATTCCAAGAAGAGTTAGGTAAAGGGGAAAAGAAAACAGAATGGACTGAACTAAAAAGAAAACTACAAAAAGCAATCAGAAAGAAAAAGGGATACGGCAGGAGAAGAAAGAAAAACACTTAGTAGGATGAAAAATGCAGACTCAAGAAAGCAGAGGTAAGGAAGTTAGGCAAGGCGATTAAAATGAGAGCAGGAAGGAAAGAATACATCAGAGCGAAAAGAAAATATTGAGTACTAGTAGAAAAATAAAGGAGGCGGAAATGAAGAAAAGGATAAAAGAGTCGGAAGAAGACACAACTGCGAGAAAATTCTGGGAAGTGGTAAAATGCAGGCAATTAGCAAAAATAAATAAGGGAAAAACACCAGGACCACCGTCTACAAAATGAGGTATGGATACGTGAAGAAGTACAGGTGATGGGGGGAAATAACTAATATACTGAATAAAATATGGAAAGGGGGAAAAGTACCAGAAGAATGGAGAACGGGAGTGATAACCCCGCACTTCAAGTGAGGGATAACTCTCATGAACACGGGGTATAAACTATACGTAGAAATAATAAGGGAAAAGATGGAAAAGGAATAAGAGGGAAGAGAATTATTTGACGATACACATATAGGTTTCAGAAAAGGGAGAGGGACAGCAGACCCTATCCTTATTTTGAGCAAGGCAATAGAAAATGAATTAGATAATAACGGGTGTAAAGTATACGCGTTTTTCGCAGATATGAGAGCCGTCTTCGACAAGATAAACAGAAGAGAGGTCTGGGAAACTATGGGATAGCTAAAGATAGGAGGCAGAATAAGGAATAGAGTAAAGGAACTGTACAGAGGGACAAGGAGCAAAGTCAAAATAGGAGAGGAAAAGATAGGAAGGTTTGAACTACACAAAGGGATTAGATAAGGGTGCCCGTTAAGGGGACCTAACCACCTTAAAATAATTATTACAATAATGTCTTGATTTTTGTGAAACAGAATGATTTTTGAAGTGATAACTTCTTATGGGATGGAGTGAATTGGTTGGAATGCGTTACGGCGCCGTTATGTCTGGCTATCCCCACCCTGCCGTCTCTTGCCTTCTCTCTCGCACGCATACGGCG
Source organism: Trichomalopsis sarcophagae (assembly GCA_024372645.1). NCBI lineage: Eukaryota > Metazoa > Arthropoda > Insecta > Hymenoptera > Pteromalidae > Trichomalopsis > Trichomalopsis sarcophagae. The sequence goes on from QLSS01000261.1 coordinate 170,075, forward strand.
ACTCAGCGGAGACATCCCCACCCTGCGGTCTCTTGCTTCCTCTCTCGCACGCATACGGCGGCTCAGCGGAGACATCTCCACTCTGCGCGCGCTTTCTTCTCTCTCTACTGGCACGTGTTCTCTCTCTCTCGCTATCTCTCACTCGCTCACGTCTACATGCCCTCTCTCTTTCGCATACTGTATATCGACGGCTGACTGGAAGATCACCGTATCTCAGCCGCGGCTTCGAGAACGCCGTATCCCGGTGGTGGCTTCGGGATCGCCGTATCTCAGTCGAGGCTTCGGAAACGCCGTATCTGAGCCGCAGCTTCGGAAACGCCGTATCTCGGACGCGATTATTTTTCCTCAAATTTTGTAGTGGCAGCACTGCGCAAATTTTAAATATTACCTAAAAATTCTTTAAATTTGCGTCAAAAATTCTGAAAAAAATCAGAATTACTTATTTGATTTATTATTTGACATTAACTACACTGTAAGTATAGATAATGTATAAATTCGAGTAGAAAAACAGCAGAGGTTTTTGTTTCATTTTACGAAACACGTAAAATTTATGGAAGAATAATATTTACTTAAAATGTTCAGCGAGGTGGAAAGAAGTAAAAAATACGAGTACAACCAAGAGTTTTAATTTTTTTCTGTTGAATTAGTAAAATATTAAATTTAAATTATCTAGGGGCGCGATAGCGCCGCTTTGGCAAGAAAAAGTACAAAGTACGATTTGTCTACGGCGCGACCCTATATACTTTGAAATTGGGGTTTCCTCTGATCCGATCCGGTCGTGGAAGGAATCAGGTTTTTCTAAAGAAATCTTGGATATTATTGACAAAGTTGGTTATAAAGATCTCACGCTTATTCAACGACAGGCCATTCCAATCGGTTTACAAAATCGCGATATTATCGGTGTAAAATGAAAAGTTTTTCTACTCGAATTTCTACATTATCTATACTTACAGTGTAGTTAATGTCAAATAATAAATCAAATAAGTAATTCTGATTTTTTTTCAGAATTTTTGACGCAAATTTAAAAAATTTTTACGTCATATTTAAAATTTGCGCAGTGCTGCCACTACAAAATTTGAGGAAAAAAATTGCTTCCGAGATACGGCGTTTCCGAAGCTGAGGCTCAGATACGGCGTTTCCGAAGCCTCGGCTGAGATACGGCGATCTCGAAGCCACCGCCGGGATACGACGTTCTCGAAGCCGCGGCTGAGATACGGCGATACCGAAGCCACCGCCGGGATACGGCGTTCTCGAAGCCGCGGCTGAGATACGGTGATCTTCCAGTCAGCCGTCGATATGCTC